>APFE030894590.1:12028-64863 GCA_000404065.3 Pinus taeda
AAGATCTCAAAATTTATGATTCTTCTCTCACTTTATAATTTTCAAAGCACTTGGCTATTCTAGATTTTATATGGAGGAAGCAAGGAATTTTGAGCCAAAATCGAAGAAATATGAGATTTATTTTTTTAAGAGATTCACGGCTTTTCATTTTAACATTTTTCTTTTCAAGATTTACGCATTTTCACTTTTTTTAAGATTTCAAAATTTATGATCCTTCTCTCACTTTATAATTTTCAAATTACAGGTGATTCTAGGCCACTAGGCTATTCTGGATTCTACACGAAGGAAGCAAGGAATTTTGAACTAGAATGAGAGGAATATGAGAAATTATTTTTAATAGATTTACAGCTTTTCATTTTAAGAATTTTTTTTCAAGATTTCAAAATTTATGATGCTTCTCTCACTTGGCTATTATGGGTTCTACGACACTTGGCTATTATGGATTCTCCATAGAGGAAGCAAGGAATTTTGAACCAAAATTTGAGGAATATGATAAATTTTTTGAAAGAGATTTACGGCTTTTCATTTTAAGATTTGTTTTCAAGATTTACAGTTTTTCAGTTTTCTTTAAGATTTCAAAATTTATGACGTTTCTCTAACTTTATAATTTTCAAAGTACAGGTGATTCTACAACACTTGGCTATATTCTATGACACTTTGCTATTCTGGATTCTACAAGGAGGAAGCAAGGAAATTCAAACCAGAACAAGAGGAATGTGAGATTTTTTTAAAGAGATTTACCATTTTTCATTTTAAGATTTTTTTCATGATTTATCTCTTTTCAAGGAATTTTGAACCCGAATATGGAGGAATATGAGAAACTTTCAAAGGGACTCTCTAGCAGGCAATGGAAATTAGGATCGAATTATTATTAATTTAGATAAATATTATTATGTGTAAAACTTAATTATTGTTTTAATCATGTAAACTTATTCTCAATAATAATAACAATTGAAAATTATATATATAACATGACATAAATATATATTAATATAAATGGTTATATAATGTAAGAGACCCTCATATTGCACCAAAAAATGAATCTCAATTAGCCTCATTACATATGGCAAAAACCGGGGAGAGGGTTTGTGATGACTATCTTAACCAAAAAAAATTAACTTGTTTATTAGTTATTAGTTAAAAAAATGTGAAAATATAAGCAATTTTTGATAATAAAATATTTTCAATTCAAATATTTGGAAAAATTTATTTGATGATGTTATTTTTTGTGCATATTTGTTTTTATATTAAAAAAATAAATATTGTTAAGACAAATGTTACTAATTTTAATCTTTTTTATCAATTAATAAATCATTCCTTATAATTTAGGAATTTATATATGATAGATTTGTCCCTATATTTAGGAATTTATATAATAGATTTTGAAACAATATATTGAATTGAATTACCAGATTTTTTAAATCTTGTGTTATAAACTAATTTAAATATAAAAATATATAGAGTTATTTTGATAAAAGTGAGAGTTATTTGGGTAATTTTGGTAAAAGTAATATTAAAACAAATGAAATATTAAAAAATTGTCTACATGACATTATTTTATTAATTTTTTAATTTTTTCTTAGGTGGCTATTTTTGGAGTTGAATTTTCCTCTAAATGAATTTTAATTGTATTATTATTTTGTTTAACCAATTGTTTTTAATAACTATTATTTTTATTTCCATTGTTATTGTGGATCTTTAAAGGATTCTAGATCAATGGAAAAGTACCTGCTTTATAAACAGGAGGTTGGTGGTTTGATTCCACTGTCCTAATATGAATTAATCAATGATATTTTAGTTTATTTTTAATTAAATACTTTTAATGTTGGTTTATTTCAATGGTGAGATATTTTTTTATATTCATTATTTTATATTGTCTCTAAAGAGACAAAAGTGATGTTGTATTGTGTTTGAATGTAATTTTTTATTATCTTTAGAGAGACAATAGTTAGGATCAAAGACACTATCTCCTTAAAGGCAATATGTCTTTAATCCCAACTATTGTCTCCCCAGAGACAAAAATGAAAATGAAATTGTCTCTTGGGAGAGAAAAATATTTGTGTTATATATTGTCTTTATAGCGACAATATTTTAAGGCAATTTATTTTTAAGATAAATTAATTTGAGACACCCACTTAAAGACAATATTTGAGACAATACACAAGTTTTATTTTGTCTCAAGTTAAGACAATTTACTCAAAAATTTGTTAAATTATTGTCTTAAAACCCTCCCTTTGTTAGCATTAATGGAGAAAGTTAAGCTTTCCTATGTTTAGGTGTGTTTTGCTTTAGAATAGGATTGAGATCCTATTTGATAAGGAGTGGTTCAAACCACTCATTAGTATGAAAGCCTATATATTAGAGGCACATCTGACTCATTGTAATTGAGTGGGTGTATGAGTGTTTGTACACTCTCCAGGTATCTCACCTCGAGATCCATTTAGGTAATATATGTTGTTTTTATCATGGTATTCTGTTAGAATTAAAGGAGAAATATACAATTAGCTGTTTTAAGGATAGGATTGAGACTCTAAGATTAGGTCTCAAATTCTACTATTTAGGGAGTGGTTGAAACCACCCTATTAGCGGGAAAGCCTATATGTACTAGGTTGTTCTCCAGATTGAATATAGACAGAGTGTGTGTATGAGGGGTTGCCAATCGCTAGTGTGGTGGTCCGATCTGTCGACCTATAGCGGAAGAGTGGCTGCGAAGAAAGGTTGGGGAATTGACCTCAGTGGTGTGCGTTGTAGCAGCAGGGGCCGGCAGACGAAGTTCTGGAGAGCGTTGTGTAGAGGAGTGTTTTTCTGAAAAGCTGTTGTGCTTGATCGGTCGTTGTACGATGAGAGGGTGGATGAGGCCACTGAGAATGCCCGAGTCCTTGAAGGCGGGTTGTGATTCACTGTTAGTGGTGATGCCTGATGCGTTCAAAGATAAATTGGTGGATCGATTTCTAGATTCGAAATTGATAGGGGAGAAAATGGGTCTTCAAAGTAAACTGAAAGAGTCTCGAAGAAAACTAAGGAGAAAGCATCAAAGGAGAAATGAACAATATTGTTTCGTTGAATTTAGTGATGTGTTTTAGGGTGACACTGATGGACCTGTAGTTGATCAGGATTCAGATTTGGAATTTGGTGAGATTATTAAATGGTTAATGCAAGATTTACCGTTTTTTTCAAGTATGAATTATGAAATATGGGCAAATGAAATAAAATCAGTACTATGGAAGGTAAATTTACTAGATTATGTTGAAAATGTTATTAATGATAGTGGAGATGCATCAATGTTAAGTCTTATAACATCTGCATTAGATGACAACATCATACTCAGCATAATATATGAATATGGAGAGATTCTTAGTACAAAATTCTTATTGGATGTTTTAGAAATGAAATACTGTTTGAATGAGGACAATAATGGTGAAGATATTTCTCTTGAAAATGATCCCATATTTGATTGTGAAACTGAAGATGCAATGATGGGTGGTGAATGTGTCCCTATAACTGAAACTTGTGATGATGAAAACATATCCATTATTGTAGAACCTGAAAGTTTTCTAGATGCAAAAATCAAGTTTGATGAGACTTATATAACTCATGATGAGTGGATCAATTTGATGATTGAAAAACATATTATTGGTGAATTATTGTTTGGTGAGAAGAAAGGCTTATCCTCACATACAGATCAAATGTAGAACATCCTTGTAGCAACAGAACTGAGTGAAAAGGCTTAAGGCATCATTGTGACAACAAAAAGGGATGAAGTAGAGAGAGATGGAGAAATAAAATCTCTCATGAAGGAGCAGGAAGACAAAAGCAAATGTCGTCCTCTTTATAAATCTAACATTGTTTTTTGTGTAGATATTGGGATGCAAGAAAAAGAAACGAAGTTTGAAGAAGAATTGAAGTTTCTTGAAGCATGGCTTGAAACACCATGTCTTTATGAAGTCAACACAGAAGTTGCATTAATGAATGATGAAGACATCATCGCTGACGTTCAGATGGTTGACACCGGAAATAGTGAGAAGGAAAATTCTCCTATCCAGCCTGCCATAATTCTGAGAAGGGCGAGAATAAGAATTCAAGCTTTCTTTCAGAGGGGAAGAAATGAGGTGAAGATACAGCACTACCTCATGGCAAAGAAAGTGAAGATGAAGCGTCATCCACAAATGAACAAGTATGGGCTCTGCTACAAGAAGACAAAAATGAAAGTGTTGTCTTTTACCATTGTAAGCCTAGCTGAGACTGAGACCATCACACATCGTATGTCATTTGAGTTTTTTTAGTGAGTTATTTCTCCATTAAGGGGGAGTGTTAGCATTAATGGAGAAAGTTAAGCTTTCTTATGTTTAGGTGTTTGTTGCTTTAGAATAAGATTGAGATCCTATTTGATAGGGAGTGGTCCAAACCACCTGTTAGTATGAAAGCCTATATATTAGAGGCTCATCTGACTCGTTGTAATTGAGTGGGTGTACGAGTGTTTGTACACTCTCCAGGTATCTCACCTAGAGAGCCACTTAGGTAATATATTTTGTTTTTATCACCTTTGTGTTGTAGTGTTGATTTAAAGTCTTTAAAAATTTTGAGAATATTTTATGTGCCTGAATTTAATATTTAGAATATAATAAATGTCATCATAAAGTATAGAGTCATTAGCTCTTGAATATGTTTGGATGTAACTCCACAACAGTAGTACTTACACATAATATTATTTTTAAATCTCGACTATATCTTCATCATAATCATAGTTTGCATACAAGTCGAAGTCTAATTGTTTTATGGAGGGTGAAGTTTAATTGTTGCAAGCCTTTTTCTTTTTATTGGAATTTCGAAGTTCGATATTTAATTGTTGTATTATTTAAAATGTAGAAATAGATTTAAAGTCTTTAAAATTTTGAGAATATTTTATCTATCCAATTTTAATATTTATTCATATTTGATATTATTTGAAGGTGTCTTTATATAAAATTATTATTATAATAATTACCATTCTATTTACTAAGTCAATCTATTCTAATAATTTTTAACCAGGGAAAATTTGAAACAAAATTTCATTGGAAAATGTATTAAAAAAGACAAAACCTAGAACATTTGAACTAAAATAAATTTGAGATGAAACACAAAATTAACTAAAAATAAAATAATTTATATATTTAAAAAAGTGCCATAAAATTTTAGATAACTACTTATATAATTCTTCATTGAATATATGGGCTTTTAATTAATTTAACCTAACCTAGAGTTTTTTTAAAACTTGAGTTTAAATTGTTTAATATGTGCCTGTAGGTTTTTGAGTGTGATTAATATGTTTATGCATTCAAAAATGTATTTTAAATAACAAAAAATCACAAATTTGCATGAAATTATGAAAGAGTCCACTTCCTATTTTAAACAACATCAAAAATCACATTTTTTCTTGAAACTTCACCAAATAAACACATGTAATGAGCAATGTCAATAACCACATGTGAGAAATGTTTTTAAAATTTATGGGTTAAGGGTTATGTATGAGTGGATTGGTAGCATTAAAATTAAAAATAACTATATTGAATTACAATATACCATGATTAACTATAATCAACCATAGCAAATTATAATAAGTGGGTAGTTAAGGGGTGATTGAGTTGGTTGATCAATGATTAGAGGAATTGTTGGTTACTCAATCAATGGTTTTAATCAACGATATTCAATTATAAGTGGGTAGCTAAGAGGTGAATGAGTTCATTGATCAATGATTAGAGGAATTGTTGGTTAATGGATCAATGGTTAGAGAGCGTGTTGGTTGGTGGGTCAATGGTGAAATTGCTTAGTAAATTAATGATTGGAGTTATGTTGGGTTATTAATTTAATAGATAATGGGTTAGATATTAAGGGGTTCATAATAATGGACTGGTCTTGATAAGGGGTGCATCATGTAGTGTATTAGAGATTAGGTATTTAATGCTGTCATGATTAAATAGGATGAATTTATTTTTGTTTTTTATCTGATCCAAAGTTTCTACCCTCTACAGTGTTTCTTGCATATTGCATTGGAGTTTGATTTCTAAAGATATCCCACAATGTATTACATGTACAAATCAATCATTATGAGAAAGAACTTGAGGAAATGAAACACATAAGAAGGAAAGAATACACTTCATCTCTAAGAAGGTACACACATTTTTTATCTTTATCTCCAAAAAATTAGTAATTGATTCATGAATTTGGATTCTCATCAATCTCATTATTGTTCGTACAAAAAGAGTAGTGGATTCTCTAGAGGTGCATCAATGTTCTGTGGAGTAATAAGGTTGGTCTCTACATTTCAATAATGCAATAATAAAACCAATGTTGTACTAATCTACCTTCTCACAATTTTGCACTTAGCCACACCCTATTTTCATTATATGGAATGATTCCTAATAAATGTGAAGTATGGAGTGCAGTTAACTGGTTGGATTGGACTTTTCATCTTGTCATGGTCATTAGATCAATCAGATTAATGTATTGTATGCTTCTTATCTTTCTGTAAGTAGAGTTCCTTAACCCCTTTTTGATCATTTTTGCACTGTTCAAAGGTTTTCTCAGGCTTTACTTATTCCAAAACTAAGAAACTTTATATAAATTTCTCAATCAACCGTCAAAAGTAAATTTTGGTTGGTTTTTATCACTTCTTCTATAATGGAGATGGATAACAAGACCCTAAAATGCTGCTACTTTGGATGGAAATAGTTTGTCTATTTGGCGCTTTTTGTATATGCAAATTGTGTATTTTCTCAACACTGGAGAAAATCGTTGTTGATATGATTCAACTAACAAACAAACAAACTTATATGATTTTAGTCAAATTGTTGCCAAATATATATGCATATCATTGTACAATACCCATTCTAACTAAAACTCATGATACACATTCATTTCAAATTGAAGGTCATAAGGTATTGGTTATAATGCATTCATTTCAAATTTTAGCTTATATGGTTTTGGTTATAACTTAAACTCATCATAGGAATTCATTTCAAATATGATGAATTCATTTCAAATTGCAGCTTCTCTCATTCATGGGCTTTTACTTTTATGATAATTTAACTAGCGAGAAGTCTCTCAATTTCATGGCTTCAAGGGATTCTATGCAATCTCCTTTGGGTAATGTAATCTCCTCTTCAAAGAGTTGAACTAGATGACAATTATTCATACCTTGGCACTGGAGATCCTTATGAAAAGATAGTTTAAATTACACCAATGATATGACATCGACAGTCATGTATACACTACAGACAATCCTTTGGAGTTCATATTATTGCATTATCGTTATAATATACTCTCACAGTTCTCTATTTTCGTTATCTGTGGTTCTCTCTTCAAAAAAACTCATTCCTAGCCTTCATTTGTCTCTTATTACATGTGTGCCAATGTTTAATGCCACAATTCTTGAAGACTAATTTATACAAGTAGCTTAAGAATGTTGTCATTTTTAAGATGAGGTAGTATTTCAAGTTAAAAAGATGTATTGTAAAAGAATTTAAGTAATTTGGATTAGATTTATATATAAAATTTTAGTAGGCTTATTAATTAAGAGTGTGTTTCTTTGTACAAGGTTGTAAGTTCAAATCTAACAACACATGTAGAACATAATATCAAGTCTACAAAGGGGGGAAATGGCGTCTTCCAAAAAAGTTGGCCCATTTGGAAGGTAGATTACTCCACATGGAATAGCATGTTCATTACGAGTTCCCTATGCCATCACTTGGTTTAGGACTAGACAATCCAACTTTGGTAACATCTAAATGCATAATGACTCTTGATTTATTTCATTTTATGTTTTTTTTGTCCTTTTAATGTGTCGAAGACTCAATAATTAGTGTAGTCTTATACTCATGTGATAAGATGTGTGGGCATTTCCAATCATTAGAAACTACATAATAAATTTGCAAAATATCTTTGTGGGGTTGAATCCCTTGCCTTAGCTAAGATGGATCTCCATGTAGGATGGTGCAAGCTCATAACTTTTCTAAAGAATGTTGGATTGAACAATGTGAAGCAAAAATTGAAAATTATTTGCGTCAAGCACAAAAAGTAAAAAAATGGACATGTAAAGTTATGTTTTTGTTTTTATTTTTTTCATGTATCAAACATTTTGTTCAAGCAAGCAACTTAAGGATAATTATGAAATTTATGTATCACACTAATCCTTCTCCTCCATTGTACCTTCACATACAATAATACATCATTTTCGTTATCTGTGGTTCTCTCTTGAAAAAAACTCATTACTAGCCTTCATATGTCTCCTATTACATGTGTGCCAATGTCTAATGCCGCAATTCTTTAAGACTAATTTATACAAGTAGCTTAAGAATGTTGTCATTTTTAAGATGGGGTAGTATTTCAAGTTAAATAGATGTATTGCAAAATTTTTAAAATAATTTGGATTAGATTTATATATAAAATTTAGTAGGCTTATTAATTAAGATTATGGCTTTCTTTGTAAGAGGTTGTAAGTTCCAATCTAACAACACATGTAGGACATAATAGCAAGCCTACAAAGGGGGTAAATGGGGTCTTCACAAAAGGTTGGCCCATTTGGAAGGTAGATTACTCCACATGGAATACCCTATTCATTACTAGTTCCCTCACCCATCACTTGGTTTAGGACTAGACAATCCAACTTTGGTAACATCTAAATGCATAATGGCTCTTGATTTCTTTCATTTTATGTTTTTTTTATCCTTTTAATGTGTAGAAGAATCAATAACTAGGGTAGTCTTATACTCACGTGATAAGATGTGTGGCTATTTCCAATCATTAGAACCTACATAATAAATTGGCAAAATAGCTTTGTGGGGTTGACTCCTTTGCCTTAGTTAAGATGGATCCCCGTGTACAATGGTGCAAGCTCATTACTTTTCTAAAGAATGTGGATTGAACAATGTGAAGCAAAAATTGAAAATTATTTGCTTCAAGCACGGTACAAAAATGCACATGTAAAATTATGTTTTTGTTTTTATTTTTGTTCATGTATCAAACATCATGTTCAAGCAACTTAAGGATAATTATGAAATTTATGTATCACAATAATCATTCTACTCCATTGTACCTTAACATACAATATTGTAGAAATAATTAACACTTTCAAAATCAAATTATGTGCAGGTAGAATGTAAAATAATGCAAGCTTTTGATCAAGGCAATTCAGTGTTGAAAAATGGTCATAAACTACTATGAGAGGAGATATAAATATGCACCAAAGTGGAAGGAAACAATCTCACCATCAAATTTACACTTAGCAGCCTTTTCCACTTTTTGGGAATAGAGTCTACTTTGTGAGGCATAAAAATCCTTTAGCATTTATTTATAAGCCCCTTCCTTGTCAAATACATATAGCCAAGCCTCGCATAATATCATGTTGAATATAGTAAAGCTACTAGTTGCTACCATAAAATTTCACCATGGTTCCTATGAATAGTGAATTAAAGTTGCTATGTGAGCTAAAAGAATTATTTAATCAATGCTCAACAAAATATCCACTTCTCCTATCAAACAATGTAAAGTTATTATGTCATTGAAACAATGTAAAGTTATTATGTCATTGAATAGATTTATTGATATATCTATTTTGTAGCTATGCTTTAAACTAGTTCATCCAATGGTAAATTTTGAATTTGTTATTTTAAAAAAAAACTTTGAATATAAACCTCAAGAAGTTAAGCAAGGACAAACAAAGGCTAATCCAATCACCATAAAAGCAAGTGGTAAAAGACTATAAGCTTTTGAACAAGCGTTACAATTCAATATTGAAAAAGAGCATTTTTTTAATCAAATATTTACTATTGAAACTTGAAAGATAATCTTTGAAGATTGAAAAGTAATCTATGTTGGAAAAGTTATACAATCTATAAAGTTCTATATGTCTTTTTTTCGAATTTATCCCTTACTCTATTTCCTTCTCAACATATGCAGCAATTGCTAATTTTATTTTTTTTTAAACCAAGTCAATTTCATATTCTCTCAACTCCATCTTAAACACAAAAAAAAAATAACACAACATCCTATATTACCACAAATTTCTTACGCGTACATTGTTACAAAGTACATTGTTACAAGGTTAATGTCAATATAATGCTATAGACCAGAAGTATGCTTTTGTACAAAGGTATTTCCAATCTAATGCTATCGACTAGCGTAAATAACATCCATTCACTGCTCAAAAACTTTCTACAAATATTAACTCTTCCCATGTTATTATTCTTTATTTAAAAATAAAATACTTTACATATGATTTAGGGTTGTTTCATGTTAGAGATTGTATTTAAAAAATATTTCACTATCGACTAGTTTAAGTTAAGACAAAGCAGTGAAAAGCAATAAAATTATCAAGAATCCGTATTTCTTTTTATAATACGTAAATTATTGCATATGCGTATTGCAAACCTATTAGAGTACCTGCTAACATAATGATGCGGGTTGAGGGCAGTTAAGAGTGAACACGCAATTTTATATTACGTAACCTTTAATATCTAATATTTCTAAGGAACACTTATTCAACGGGCGGAGCACCTTAACATATTTGAGCACACCGCGCCATCCCATCATTCAAATATCAAAATACCAATAAAAACTTAAGGGTTTTTCTCAGATCCTACTATCCTAGCAGCTTCCTTCATCTCATGAAAACAATGAGCAAAGCACTGAGAGAGCAGGCCTGCATCTACATACCCTGCTGCAGCTGTGACCTGCACCCTCAGGCTTCCCATGTAGCTTGCACTCGTCACCAGAAGAGCCTGCCATGTTCAAATCAAATTGACAAATGAAATTCACAAACTTATGATGCATTGATTTCGCATGAAACGAAAGAAAGGGTGACATCTTACCTGGGGTATCCCCGATGCTGAGAAACATAAAGTTTTAACAATATTTCCAGCGAGAGATATCTGTTCTGGAGGCCCCACCAAATTTGTCACTGAAAGAGTAGTGTTTGCTAGGGTTGTGTACATGCATTTAGCGGATGCCTGTTACAAAATTCCATACCAAAATAAGCACTTTGGTTTCCTCTTCTCTATTCTGCTATACAAATCTAGATGACAGTAATCATAATAATAATTGATGTAGATATGTACTTGTGGTCCTATCCATTTTGTTACATAGCGCATCACTTTGTCCATTATGAAGACTGCAAACGACATTTTCTTTCTATCTAAAATTTCTTTTACGTTGCGAAGAATGTCCAGAGGATTATCCAACTTTTCCAATGGTATCTCAATATGTAAAAGCCCGAAATGGTTTCCCCACGCTGCTTTACTGCTAGATTTATTCATCGGTTTCAAATCCTGCACTTTTCCATATGTTAGCAACATCCATTTGACTTACAAAAGTAATGGTATTCGAACTGCAATGACAAAAGAAAAAATCATTAAATCATACTTTGGTGCAGGAGCTGGCTCTCGTGTTCATCGCGACCAAAGCAGTTAATCTGAGGTTTTCTATAACCCCATCAATTTTCTCATCTGCATTCAAAATCTCAATTAGGCGTTGAAAATACATAAATGAGAAAGAGAAGAAAAAAAAAAAAAAGAGTTTTATGGATTTGATCGGGAGGACCGAGAGTAATCCGCAGGTAGCGTTGAAGTCCATAAAATACCACGCCCAATAGCACATCATTCACAGTCTGTAAAACAATGCAGCAGGGTTCAGCAAAGCCAAATCCTATTTGTAAAAAGTTTCAAAATTAACAACAAACTGACAAATTACCCCTCCAACAGAATTTTTGGTTCGTTGAATATCTTCCATTGTGAAAGTGGCAGAAGACATGACTTTAGGCATCCACTCCACTCCTGGACCTCCCCGAATCGGCAACCGACTGTCGTCCATCCATTTCACTCTTAATAAATTGCTCATCAAATCGAGCAGTGTGTACCACATTATAAGCACAACAGTGAATAGCCGCTGGCATACATTATGAACGGTGAACCCATGGATTTGGGATTTGTGAGATTGTGGCAAGTGCTGTGTGCATTCAGAAGAAGGACGGCTGCAATTATCAGCCGTGGAAGAGCTGGCAATCAATAAAGACATGAGAGAAGTTCCATCCCCTAGCGTATGATGCAGGTTGATAATAAGTGTCGCTGATGCCGTGCTGGTCTTATAGTTGAGAAAATGAAACTCCCAGCGAGGACGAGAAGGAGGAAGCTGCCTGAGGTGCATATCGGAAATATAGTCATTCACATACTCAGTGTAGTCTTCAAGTCCGGGAGGAAAGTTGGGAACAAAAACATGATCATTCACATCCACTTCCGTTTTCTCCCACTGGGCAACTCCTTTGTCATCCTTTGTCTGCGACCACAGAAAAATGCTCCTGGTCAGTTCAATATAGTAAAAACAGAACAATTCATAAATCCTCCATAAATAGAAAAAGTAGCAAAGAGTTAGAATATATGATACCATGATACAAGAGAATCGGGGGTTCTGAGGCAACAGGATATCCCGTATGGCTTGCTTGAAGTGAGACACATCGATGAGTTGGTCGAACTCTAAGATGGTATGTGCACACGCTGAAAATTCTGCAGTGTTGAGAATGTACCCCATTGGACTTACAGGAGGTGTTAATTGGCATTTCATTGCCTCATATTCTCCCTCGGATTCATCCTGAAATCCCATTTCCGCTGGCTGGAATGACTTGGGTGGGATGAATAGAAAGGAAAGTGGGAGAAAAGCCGGATGCAACTTGCAATCTCAACACCAAGGTTGTGCAAGAAATGAAATGGATCAATGAATTTTATAGTGATTTGCGGAATTCTTTTTCGGAGGAAAAAAACATTTCATTTCATTATAAGTAAAAATGGAAATTATTATGCATCTCAGATTCATCTGCCCAACCCAATTACAGTAAAAAGTTCTACATAAATCTTATCTTTTGTCTTTTTATTTTCTAGGTAACTCATTAATCTTAATTCTTTCATCACTCTACAAATCCCCGATCTATGTTTTGTAACTTTTTTTTCCACTTTTTCTTCAGTAATAAAAAAGGAGTTGTCTATAATGCGACTTTTTGGAGATTTCGGTGACGGAATCCGGCGGAAGAAATGAGGTTAAATCTTGATTTTTAGCAGTTAAAATGGTTTTTTAACTGCATATTTGGATTCAGCTCCCTGAAAAACCCCTGGGAGCCATTGATTGTGCAGAAACTAGCTATCAAACATGGGATTCCAATGAATTACTGCCGGATTTTAACCGAAAAAATCCGCCGGAAAAACTTTCAAAAAAACGTTATAGACTACTGCAATAAAAAAATGTTTACTCCCCATAAAATAGACTTACAAAAAGAGATCTTCAAATTTAAAGTATTACAAAAAGAGATTCTGCCATGATCTTGATTGGTAAAAGTTATCTGGAAATAATTACATGGAGTTATTTCATACCTATAAACCATTAATATGAGGCACATGTTATAAACCTTTTTTTTCCACTGATGTTATAGTTGACATAATAGTTGGTATAGTGTCATTTAAATATTCACCTACTTCTGCATATCATCGGACTAAAATTATAATTCTTGGTTTCTTCAGTTCTGAGCTCATTAATGGCATTAATATTGATGTCGGTACGGTGATTATGGTCCGCATTAAATGCCTCTATGGTGGCTGGTTCATAGGTATCCGGATTTGACGTAAAGGACAGTTGTATAAATGGCATGCCCATACTTCCATAAGGCGTGATCAAATAAAATTTTATAATGGTTATCATGTATTTTTCTGACAAGCTTGTTAGCTCTTGCCATTGCCCATTGTCCAACCAACTAATGTCTTATCTTTTTTCAACCAAATGAGATAAGATAGTGTTTTTTATCCAAATCAATCATATCTATTTTTGTTGTATTGTCTAACCACTTAGAGTGTCTTATCTTTCTTCAACCAAATAAAATAAGAGATAAGAGAGTGTTTTTTATCAAATCAATCATATCTATTTTTTAGATTGTCTAATCACTTAGCATCATATACTTAATGCCATATCTTTTTCCAACCCAAAAAAATAAGATAACGCCCAAAACAACTCTCAGACTTACATAATACTTTTTATCAAAATAAATCATATCTATCCTGGCCCTTCTCAGTTAAATCATATCTATCATTGCTCTTCTCAGTTTCTGCATAAGGCATCAGTCTCTGCATCCAGCCTGGAATTTCAAATTTAGATTGGGTGTGAAAAAATTGGTATCTCTTGGAATTTTTTTATTTTTTAGCGTTCAATTTTACTTTATTTATTTTTATAATATAAAATCTATTCATTGAAATATAAAATTAATAATTATTTAAAATATAAAATTTCGTAAACTAAAATGTAAAATATATAGTTCAATTATATTAGAGTTAAACTTTATATCTTTCTTAAACTAACAAACTTTATATCTTTGATAACTTTTCCGAATGTTCAGAAAATGAGATGTAGAGCTTAATACTCTATATTATAAATGAGCTATTAGTTTATATTTTTATTATTTATGTACAAATTTTTTCAAATTTATTATGATAATGGATATTTTTTATTAATTTAATTATGAAAATATTTTTAATGGAATGTGTTATTTACTAATAAAATAATTAATTGGAGTTGTTTTTAATGTGATTTTTTGGATTTTTCTGTGTTTAAATCGTGGAAAATTTTGAGGTGAAAATTTGATTTGTGTGATTTAAATTGGTTTTTTTATTGTCTATATAGATTAAGTAGCTTAAAAAATGTATAGGGCACTTCGATTGTGCACCGATTACCCATCAAACTTGTGATTTCAATAAATTTTCGCTAAATTTTATAAAAATTAAACTAAAAAAATCCATAAAAAAACTTCCAAAAAATTCTTACTAAAACCAACTCAATTATAAATTAGTATAAATTTATTTTTAATTTAAAATTATCAAAATAAATATATGTGATACATCCACGTAATGATGGTTTTCATTAGTATCAAAAATTAAATGCAACTAGGTGTGGACTTACTATCCTCGAGGAAGCTATTTATTTTTAAGTGGAGGGCATCTACGCTTAGTTTGTATGAGAAAGGGCATGTATTACACTCCAAGGTTATCTAAATTTTACTTTTTATGGGTATGCCCGTTTTGACAGGTTTAACGAAAAGTTTTGAAGACATAAATTTAATTGTGATTTAGATCCCATTTTAGTTTTACGGTATATATTCAAACAAACATAAATTTAATTAATGATTTAGATCCACAATTAAGTTATTTGTGATTTAGATCCCATTTTAGTTTTACCGGTATAGCTCGTTTGACATATTTAAACAAAAAAAATTAAACATAGAAATTAAAAGTACAAAGTACAATATTTTGGCAGAGCAACAACTCATTTTATTTCTTTAAAAGCATTTTATCTTAACATTAAAATATGTTTCAATTTTACATTAAAAAAGACAAGACACTGAGTTGTCACTTAAAAAACAATCATTTTGATATAACTTAATTATATGTTGGATGTAATTGGCTTTTTTTACAAGATCGGTTAGATAATATATTACCAAAAAAGGGTGTAGAGCAAGCTCCAATTACATTCAGGGATATTGCGATAGTAGACAAAGTAACGAGACGAGAGCGCAGTCCCTTTTCCTGTGCTTAATTTCCAAACTACATAGATTCTTTTAACTATTCTAGGATACTGCCGGATGTATTGACCAAGTAAGAAAACAAATTTACATAACATAATTTCTCATTGGGTTTATGGCTTGTTGACTAAGTATGTTGACTGAGTATTTTTGGACTGCTTCATTCATGTTGTTGTTGTTGGCTGAGTTTTTTCCTTCACTGCTCATATTGTTGCTCTTGTAGTATTCTATTGCTTCCTGCAGATGTTTGCACTTGGTTTTCAGATCCTTTCTCATGTTGTTGCACTGCCATATTTTGCTTCTGAAAGCTATACTCCATTCTCATTTCACTTCTTAGATCTTTGAGAGACTGTTGCAGCCAATGTATCATGACCTTGTTTCCTTTGCATGTTGGGCATGAGTCGTTCCTGGTTGCCTTCTCAATGGGGTTAAACTCCATCTGACTATTGTTTCCCCTTGCTTTGTTGTAGCTGCCTGTGCTCCCTTGATCCATCGTTGCTCTGATTTGATGGCCTCTGCTCTGAAATTTTTTAGTAGCTGTGGATATTGCTACTGAGATAGATAATATGAGAGAGGGACTGTATTTATGAAGAGGGGAATGAAAATTGCAGCGAAAATTATAACTCTGCGATAAGAGATGGATGAGGGTAGGTAATAGATGATGAAATAAAAGGCTGCCAGCTGAATAACGCTTGCAAGTGGACAAGGAGCAATGGGCGTAGTTGAGCAGGAAAGCTAGTGAGCAAGGGGACTGTGTAAGGGAGGGAAACGGAGCAGGGGGTTGCGTTGAGGGATGGCAACTGAGCAAGATGCGAGGAGGAATGGGAGTTGAGCAAGGGGCTGCGCAGAGAACAAGAAGACTGCGCAGAGAGCAGGGAACCACATGGAAGCATGAGGGAGGGGACTGCGTGGATGCGTGAGGGAGTTGGGCTTCAATGCAAACCTGGAAGCACTGAGGGGAGATGAATCCTCAAGCAAATGATTGAAAATCGCAATTTGCATTGTCCACTCTTTTTTAAAGTTGTTTTGCATTGCATGCTTGCCTCCAAGTGTGTGGTTGAAACAGTCCCCCATGCGTTGGAGTTGAGAGTTGTCCCTTGCACACTTTTTCCTTTTCTGGCTCAGTTTCCTTCTGAGCTGAGCTTTGCTTGCTCATCAACTTTTTAACTTTGATTGAAGTTACTAAAAATGATCCTTTGTATTTCCATTTTTTCTTGCTTTTTCCTCTGTCTTTCCATGATTTTCTGGGATTTTTTTGGGTTGTTAGTTTTTTTATTTTCTTTGTTTTTTGTTTTTTCCTTCTTTTTTTTCCATAATTTCTCTTTCTTTGTTCTTTTTTTCCCTAGTACATTAATCTTTTCAAATTCATTTTGATCTTATGGCACATAGTGTTGGTATTCCTCATTATTCTCCCGGACTCTTCCTTCATTCATCTCCACTACTTGATTTGCGTGAAAATCCTCCTACTGATTGTGAAGCCTCAATATATGTTTGAAAGTTACACTACTAGAGTCTTCTAGATTCCTTCTTATTCTTTTGATAATTCTACTCATAAACTCGTTGCTTGGACTTTTGGTTTGGATCATTGCCTCAATTATGATGGTTGAATCTCCCAGGATTATTGGATTTTGGATTCCTCTTTTTTTAATTATTTTTGTTCCCATGAACAAGCTATACGCTTCTGCCTTATTATTTGAAATTTGTCCCAATCCCCATTCATATGTGACAATTTTTTTCCCACTTGGATCAAAAATTATCTCGCCTGCTCCTACCTTTCTAGGATTATTCTTGGAGGCTCCATCAAATTGCAAACAATATCTATTTTGTAGTTTTTTCCAACTTTCAATTTCTTCTTCAGTCATTCTCAATTTCTAGTTTTTCCCTGAGCTTTCTTTTCGTCGTCCCTTTTTATCATTGTTGTCTATTATGGCTTTGCTAAGCCATTCTCTTTTCCTTGTTGAAGAATACTATAATCCGTTGGGGCAATTCTTTTTTCATTGAATATTTCTGAAGTTAATCCCCATGCTTTTGATAGTGTTTTTCCAATTCTAGGATTTTTGGTTTTTAAATATGCACCTGTTCCGAGTCAGCCAAATTTGCCAGCATAGGACTATTGGAATGCATTTCTAGATTCTTATAATTGTGACTTTCTTCTTTGTTGCATATGGGTAGGCTTTCTCCAGAGCTTTGAGGAATTCTGGAAATGGTTACCATAGTTTATATTTACTTCCAGTGGGCTCAAGAGCTGCTGCCAGCATTCTATTGAGAATTTACATTCCTGGTGTTGAATGGTTTTTTCTGCCTGCTGGCATAATGGGCATCTTGATGGCCCATGGAATCCTCTTTTTTCAAGGTTTTCGCCAGTCAAGATCTTTCCTTTAATAGGGTCCAAATGAAAATTTTTATCTTAGGGAAACTTTCCGATTTCCATGCTATTTTCCATGGTTCCCATTCTCGCTGATTGGTTTGATCTTGAAGAATTTTATATCCAGTTTTGATTGTATATTGCCCATTACTTGGGTCCCATAGGTAATTGTCTTCCTCGTCGCGATGTACTGGTGTTGCCCCCTTTAGATGCTGCTTGAGTTTATTCCATTGTCCTTCCATGTTTGCTGGGATTGCTGTCCTTTTCCATTCCTTGCATTCCTTCTGCTTCCACAGGGAGATTGAATGTAAGGTATTAAAGCCTTTCCCTCTCATCCACTCTTGAATGCCATCCATTTTCAAGTGATCCTGTAATGGGTCTTTTCCCATGATTTTGTCTTCCCATATCGAGATTTTTTGTCCATTCCCAGGAATTTTGGAAATGTGGCTGCCCATTATTGGAATGACTCTTTTGACTAGGTTCCATACTTGGGTGCTTTGTTTTATTGGGATGTTCCCATTCAACGGATTCTCTTGGAACCATTTAGATATTTGTTTATGAGGGCTTTTTTCCACCAGCTCTCGTTACCTGTTATGAGTCTCCAAACAATTTTCATTCCCTGGGCTGCATTCATGAGCCCAGGCAGCCGAATGGACAAGCCTCCTTGTTCATATGAGAACACTACTTGTTCCCACCTTACCAAACTAAACTTTTTGTTTTCCTGCTTCCCTCCTTGCCAAAGAAAACTTCTTAGAATTAATTCCATCTGCTTGTGGGCACTTGTTGGTGCCATGATTAGTGCATATTGGTATATTGGTAATGCAGAAGGGAGAGCCTTAATTAATATCACTCTTCTAGCCATATTTAACCACATCATTCCCTAATTCTTTATCCTGTCTTGCATTTTTTCCAATTTGTTTTGTCCATATTTCTGCCTTCATGATCTCTTTTGATATTGGTAATCCTAGATAGAGAAAGTGATTCCAATTTTCCTGTGTTGGGATTTCCATGATTTGGGAAATTCTTTGCATAGTTCGTGGTGGAATGTTCCACCCATAGATCCTGCATTTTGTATTATTCAAAAGTCCACCTGACACCTGTAGAAATGCATCCATTATTTTTTTGAATCTTCTTTCTATTATTGTTGATGCTCCTCCCATCAACAATGTATCATCTGCAAACAAGGGGTGATTTATGGTCTTTATTCCTTTTGTTATTCTCAGTCCTGTGATAGTTCTTTCTTTCCTCTGAGTTTCCAATGCTCTACTAAGAGTTTCTGCCATTATTATATAGAGAAATGGTGATAGAGGGCAGCCTTGCTTGAGGCCTCTTGTGCTTTGAAAAAATTCACTGAGTCTTCCATTGATGAGGGGGGCTATCCAGGGACTGGATATGCATTCTTGTATCACTTCTATTATTTCTTTTGAGAAGCTCAGTTTCTGAAGTACAGCCAATAGATATGAGTGGTTGACTCTATTGAAAGTGTTTTCCATATCTAGTTTGATTATCATACATTTTTCTTGCTTTAAGATATTGAAGTGGACAGCTTCCTGAACTATGATGACATTGTCAATGATTTGTCTATTTGGGACAAACCCTCCTTGGTTTTATGAGATGATTAAGTGCAGCACTTTCTTTATTCTGTTTGCCACTATTTTTGTTATTATCTTGTAGGAGGAATTACACAGATAAATGGGTCAGAACCTATTGAAGGTGGATGGGTTTGCTTCCTTTGGAACCAAAGCAAGATAGGAAGATCTTGTGTGACCTCCCATTTTTTTTTAAACATTCTTTGTCATTCTTAAGAAATCCTTTCTGATTGTATATCAATGATTTCTTTAGAAGGCTATTGTGAATTTGTCTGGCGCGGGCGCTTTGTCCGGATGCAGGCTCCAAATGGCCTCCACAATTTCTTCTTCTGTGAGGTCTTTACACATGTCTTTGTTTTGCTTTTTTTATTTTCTTCTTTGTATGCTACACAATTTCTTCATATTCAGTCATTTCCTCCATTGCTGACAGTAAGTTTTTGAAGTTCTTGTGGGATGCTTTTTTTATTATTCCACTCCTTTGATTTCTTGATTTTCCACTTGTATTTTTCTTATCTAGTTTCTAGCTCTTCTAATTTTCATATTGTTATGAAAAAAGGACGTATTCTTATCCCCTGTCTTGAGCTAAAGGATTCTAGATTTCAATCTTGCCTCTTCCTCCTCTTTCCTGTTTTCCCTGTATATCTCCCAGAAAATTTCTTTCTCTTTAAGGTAGTCTTGCTTGCTTTCTTCTTTACATTCTTTTCCAGCCTGCATGCTGTCCATTTTCTGTTGTAGCTCTTTTTTCTTTTCCTTTTTTTTTATTTCATTTAACCTTGCCCATTCCTTTAGCTTGGTTCTTACATTTTTTAATTTTGTCTCCCATATGTACTGTGGTGAGCCTGATATTCTTGGTACCCATGCTACTTTAACTAATTTGCTGATTTTTGTGTTGTTGTCCCAGATTGAGCTGTACTTGAACGGGAGTGGGCCTTGATTTTCCATTTTTCCCATTTCTATTACAACCGGCTTATGATCAAAAGTTGTGGTGTGAATGATTTTGGATTTGATAGAGCTGTATAGTGTTGCTATGTTGTCTTGGATCAGGATTCTGTCGTCTTTCTTTTATGTTACTTTTACCCAGTCTCTTGTTATTCCAGGTATATTTTCCATTGTTTGGAGGAATATCCAGAAGGCTATACTATTCCATTACTTCTTCTAAAGAGTTCTTGGATGGATCCGCTTGAAATTTTCCTCCAAACTTTTCCTCTATACTTCTAACCAGATTTAAATCTCCTCCTAAAATTATTTTTCCAGCTTGTGTTTCTTGTAATACTTCCTTTATTATTGCCCAACACTGTTCTTTCTCCTTATAGTGGTTGGGGGCATATATATTTATCACCTTGTATTTCTCTTTTGTGTTGATCCTCCTAAGATCTGTTAAAATCCAATGTTGCCCTGTTTTTGCCCCATTAATTCCCACCTTCCTTTTTTCCAGATTGTGCATATGCCTCCTGATGCTCTAGTTGCCTGGATTGCTTCCCCTTCATATTGCCTAAACTTTTTTTTAAGATTTTCCGATTCTTGGTTATTTACTTGTGTCTCCTGGATCATAAGGATATCTGGGCTCTCTTTTGTCAAAATGTCTCTTGTTGCATTTTCCTTAAAAGGTGTGCCCATTCCTCTGCAGTTCTAGGAGACTATTATCATTATTTACTTGTTGGGTGGTGCATGGCTCCTTTCCCCTTATGCTGGCTTTTCTCCATATTTCCTATACTTCTACCTAGATAAGTGTCCATGGGTTGTTGTGTTCTTAGGGTCATTTCTTTTGCTGCTGCTTCATCCCTTACTTCTTTATTTGTCTTTCTTCCAACTTTTTTTGGTTTTCTACATTTGGGAATGCTTCTTTAGCTTGTTTTTTGGTTAATATCATGTCTACTAAGGGAGGGGGAGAGAGGTGAATTGAGTCTCTAGGGGAGATAGGGGACTGTTGGGTGATTGGAGAGCGTGGGGTTCTAGATCTAGATCTAGATCTAGATTTCGCTCCAGGGAATGGGGGATCTGATGTGAGCAAAGGATCAAAGGGGTTTTGGCTAGCTAAGTTTGCTTTTGGCGAGAGGGAGTGGGCTTCAGCAAATTGTGTGCGCTGAGAGGAGAGCTAGACTAGTTGTTTGTTGGCTATTTTCTTTCATTTGACTGCTTCCCATTTATTTTCCGGATCCTCAATCTTTTCACTTTCATTTTCTCTATTTTTTGTACATCTATTTGCAAAATGACCGTATTCATGACATACCTTACATTTGAAGGTGATTTGCTCATAGTCCAGCTATTGTATGTGTGTCCACTGATCCACTTTTATTTTGATAGCTTCAGGGAGACCTTTTCCTAGATCCACTTCCATGCAGATTCGGGTGCATGCATGCACGTTTTCTTTAGGCTCACATCTGTCTATGTATTTCCCAACTATGTTTCCTATTGCTTTAAATGAATCATCTTCCCACCAGTGGAGAGGCAGATGCGGCAATCTTACCCATACTGAAATAGCATTTTGGACATCCATTTATGGATCAAAGTCCGGTGTCCATCTGTTCAAATACAATCCCCTTGTATCCATAAAATATGGACCGTTCCTGAATATCAGCTTGCGGTCCTCTTTGGTTTTGAAGTGGAAGGTGTAGTAACCTCTACCACAAAATATGATTAAGATCTTCCCAGACATTGTTGCAGCCCAGTTTCTTTCTACCCACTTTAGCACAGTCTTGGGTGATGGCCACAACCAAGTAAACTGCCCTTCTAACCCTCATTCTACTAGGGAGAGTGTTGCTTTTCTTGGGAGTGTTGGAGGGAGAGATATTTCTGGTATTTCTTCCATTCTTTTAACAAACTTTGAAACTGACGGTCTGTTCTTTGTTGGACCCATTGCAGAGATGAGGGAAGCAAAAGCTTTTTCTATTACTTCTGATTCTTGCTGGTGATCTGTGTGATGATGATCTTCCTCTTCGGTGGATCCATATTGCTCAAACCACAGCAGTAGGAGGCCGCTGAGGGCCAATGCGATCTGTGGCAGTATCTGCCTGCCGAAAACTGCAGCTGCGATCTCGCCTTCCTCTTTCTGTCATTTTGACTTCAGCAGCAAGGGCTACTGAGGTGCAGTGAATGTTGCTTCACGCTGGGAGTTGTAGCAGCAGCTAGGGCTGCATGCTATCCTCAGCTGCTCTCCTTGCCATCGCTCATCCCCCACATCTCCTTCTTATTAATCATATTAAGAAGTGCTAGATGTGATTAGTTAACATTAAACAATTACAAAATAGTTTATACAATCTCTATATCGTTAAGGAGTAATGGTAAGCTTTGTTTCCTATTAAAAAGCTATATTTTAATTTAATGGTTTGAATTAAACATTTTAATTTTTTATATAAATTAAATAAGTTATTCATATATAACCTATACAAAACTTTTTAGGATTATGAATTAGATAGGATAAATATGTATGGGTATGATTATGAATTAGATATGATAAATATGTATTTATAAATTTTAAAAGATAAATTATGGAGAAATTATTTTAATTTTATATTTTTAAACATCTTAAAAAACTTTATTGTATATTTATATTTTTTTAGTTTTAAGATTTTTTTAAATATAGTTAAGAAAAAAAATTCCAAATATTTGTTTGTTTTTATTTTTAAACTCAAAAGTTGCTCCCTAACATCTATAAATCATGTCTATACTAAACCTTCCTAAGAAACTGTTTTTTTTTCTACTAGTGTAGCACACCAAATGCTCCGTAACATTTGTGACAATAAGTGAACAACTTGAAATTCTTACTCAAAAAAGAACCTTGTAGGGAAACTTAAGATATGATTTCCCACATTTGATATGGTTCCCCATATTTATTGATGCCATCTCTAATAAAGTTGTCAACTTAGAATAATGTCTTTGATCCAAGTATATTAGAATATAATATTTGCCAACATAAACTAGCCAGCTATCCCACCACATTGACAATACCTTATTGAACTAAAGCCTTCATGAAGATATTTAATATACTTAAAGTTGAAATGAATTTATATTAACATAGCAAAATATTCTTTTGTAAATATAAACATCTAGATATTGAATGTAAGGAGATGCCATAAAATTCTTATTCAAAATTGGTTGTATTTTAAGATAAATAAAATAAGATTAAATGATTAAAGATGAATCTCATATAAATTGTTTTTATCTTGGTGGATAAAAAATATAACTAGAATAAGATTAATCCTGTTGCAATAAATTTAGATACATCAAATTTGATGTTGGGTACAACATGTCTCCAAAACTTTTGTGTGATAGTAGTTATATTTATATATATTGTTAGTTTGAAAATTGCATTTTCCACCCATTTCTTATAATTCTTTACGAGATTGATTGATATATAATAATGGTTCCCATTTGTATGTCCATTATTTCCCTATGATGTCTTCTTTGTTGACTTCCTTGTTAACTTTTTTTAGTTCATCTCTTGAAAGCATATGACAAATTGAGTTATAAACCCACTAGCATACCTATCAAAATAAAATGATGTGAAAAAGATAGAAAGTACTTTTGAAGATAAATAAGAGGTGACAATAACACATGTGAAAATTGGCACAAACTTGTTTGAGTTGATAAACAACCCATAGATGAACATTGATACACATGAAATAAATTAGGCTTAAAATCATTGTGATAATTTGAACAACATGTAAATTTCTCCTTGTTACAACATATTTATGACCTTTTTCAAACTGGTTTTGATGTCATAAATTGGTGCCCACCAATGCATATATTTCTAATCCCATCAATTTTATTGAAAAATCACTCTATATAGCTAAGTAAACAAACCTTTTAATGTTCTTTGAGAGAAGAATGAAATGTTTCCATTGTAAGACAAGAATAAATGGCGTTTTCACATCCATATTATTCAAAGCCAAACATGATATCCTTGTGATTTAATCCTTCAAGAGACTTGAGAAATTTCATATCCAATACAAGAATAGAACTTTAAAGTGTAGTAATGAAGGCACCATCTCGTCCATGTCATTATTGCATGCTCCTCTTCCATTTTTATTCATGAGTGAGGATGGATTGAGTCTCCATTTCAAAACCCTAAACCCACATAAAGTATATATTTGTTCCATGTAACACCCTCCTCCCACGTTTACCAAGCTAATCGGTCCACTGGGGTAAACATGTGACCAAGCATTATTATGATATGATTCAAATCCCCAAGTACAGTTAAGGAAGTGGAACCAACATGACAAGACCAATATGATCTTCCACACATGCTACAAAACCTTCAGGAGGCAACCAACCCTTCCAAGTGAACAAACCTTGAGGCAACTTGATTTTTCATTGCCCTAGAACCTCAGTCGCTCCCATGACAAGGCATGCATGCAACTGGGATCCTCTAGTTACTCCCGCAGTAAGGTATCCATGCGACTATGGCATTTTTCAGGCAGTTCTATGCCATCGACCCCAGATTCTGTGCCACCTTTTTAGGGCCATGACTCAACCTACTGCCCAGAACTTCATGTAACTTACAAAAATGATAAATAACATAGAAATAAAGGTACTAATACAATCATTGGTACAAGTAATTGATCTAACCCCTACTAGCCATGACAGACATTTCGTCAAACATGTCACAAATATACAATCTATAGGTCATAACAACATATTTGAGCATAGGGGTCTCATATGTATATGAGAATTGTTAAGAAGCATTGATGCCTTATCATAATAGCTGCAATATCATCTATTAGGTCATATATTGATTGTTCATTCATTTTCTAATCAAAACATGATGAGAACCATACATCAAGTATGTCATTAAACATCCTCATAACCAACATATATTCAATTTAATTAAAAAAGATATAACGACCATAAAAACCACATATGAACTAGTAAATATACCCATCAATACAAGAGGAAAGGAGATCTTATTAACATATGCAAAATGCAACCAGGTCTAGGACTTCCACGTACCACCCGACCATATATTTGGTTGAACCAAATATTTCTTTCAACATATCACCCCTGTGCCATATTCCAAGCATGAATGTGGGATATCATGAAACAAATCAAACAAAACCAAACCAGGGCTTCCAGAGGCCAAACCACCTCAACCCTCAACCACTGATTCCACCTCACGATCAGACATCACTAACCATCACCAAATTGGTCTCTACCAAAGTTGTTCAGGGCTCTAGAGCCTGTGTTCCAACCAGGGCTTCCAGGATTAGTAACTCAACCCACAACTGTTGTCGGGATTCTAGAGTGTTTGTCTAACCAAGGCTTCCAGAACTAGTAACTCAAGCCACCAAGGGCTTCTAGAGCGTTTTTCCAACTAAGGCTTCCAAGACTAGTAACTGAACCCAAGTTGTTTCAAGGATTCTAAAGTGTTTGTCCTACCAAGGCATCCAAGAACTAGTAACTCAACCCACAACAAAAGGAACATGAGAACCAACCAAAAAAAAACCCCACAAAACCATGACTATCGAGGAAATGGGAAGGCTAGGAAAATCCACCATCAATCTAGGAAACCATCCATGTCAATGATAGATCATAACCAAGAAACCACATGCATGTTCCATGCATGCCAAAACTAACAAGGAAATCATACATGTAACTCGGTACCTGCAAGCAAAACCCATTGTATTTGTTGATCATGATGTCCTCTTGCACTTTCCTACTCTTCCTTTGCCTTCTTGTTCCAAATCCCAAGTATGCCACACTCCTTAAAGAGTGTTCCAAGAAAACTCTAAGTGTCCAACAGTATGAGAGAGAGAGAGAGATAGAGCAGAATAGAGAGCTCCAAGATAAAGCTAACAAAATTCTAACTCTAACAAAATCCATGAACTGATCCTCAAAAGCTTTTTTATCGTTGAGGCCTATATTTTCTTCAATTTCCATTATTTTTCTTTCATTTTCCTCCGCATGTGCATCTTGTGACCTTTCACCTTCCTTTTCTCCTAATTTCCATTATTTTCATAAATAAAATGCCAGTAATTGTCTCTTGCCTTTCTAAGCATTTTTCATTTCCTTTGCCAATGCCTTTTCCAATTTCCTTATCCATAATAAGCCAAAATGAACACCCACTAGGATGTTTTTCCCACCATTCAGTTTGGAATACATGTCCCATGACCTTGGTCTTATATTTACATGAATTTTTAAGTAAGGTTGTTACATTCCATCTATCCATTCTATCACAGGAAGAAGTAATGCATGTAGCTTCATATTCATCACATTATGTTAGTATTCTCATTAGATTATTATAATAGATTAAGTATATTTTGTAAGCAAAATCGAACACACGTCATTGGGAATCTAGAGTTGGATTGGTATTTAGTGGCAATCACAAAGGTTGTCTCAAAGGACAAATGGACTAGCTTCCATCCAAACTATCATCAATGACATTGGACTTGCTCCTAATGTAGTGTAGTAACTATGTGTTTGGTTGTATGATTGGATTTTCTAATGTCTCCTCTATATTTGATCACTTTTTTTTGTGTTTCACATATTTCACAACATATTTTTAAGTAATTCATTATAATACATTAATTTTCCTTTATGCTGAAATTCATAGCATGTCACAATTTCATCTTAAATTTAGATGTAATTTTAGTTTTAGTATTATCATTATTATTGTGACTTAGAGAAGACTTGACATATTTATGCAATCTCACTTGAGCTACAAGTGGTTTT
This sequence comes from Pinus taeda, assembly GCA_000404065.3. NCBI lineage: Eukaryota > Viridiplantae > Streptophyta > Pinopsida > Pinales > Pinaceae > Pinus > Pinus taeda. The sequence continues at coordinate 39,231 of APFE030894590.1, forward strand.
GGATAGATTTTGAAGAAATTTTGGGAAGCCTCTTGTTTTCCACGTTATTTATCTTGTTCTTATGCTTTGCGTACCTAAAAATAGTCATGCTCTTAATGGGTGAAAGGTTCATTTCTATGACGATGATAGGATAGGTTGTATTGCCTTTATTTTTTAGATTGTAAGTTGTAAAATTATTTTGGATCTGCTCCAGGATTCTCTAAAGACTTTGCATCTCCAAACTTCATATTAAAAGAAGCTAACATGAGTGACAAGAGTCTAAAGGAGAACATTTTTTATTCCATGGTAGGTACACTATTTTAAAATTGTTTTTAATCCCATAATAAGATTTCTACCCTCCACTTATAATTTTCTCAATGTTATAGTTCCAATTGAGCTTGTGATGAAAATATCAATTTTGCGATATTAGTATGAAGGCATTTCCTCTAAGTTGTTATTGTCATACACAAAAATAACATGGGTGATCCTTTTGGATTTAATTATCATAACCTTTTTTTTTGTTAGTGTTCACGATCACACTAATATTAGAGTAAACGCTATTAAGGATTCTTAGTTTCTTATTGATATCATAGGAACTCCTCACCATATGAACAATATCATTAGTGTAAAGAGGAAGGATGATGTCTATACTAGAAAGAGTTAGGTTAATTCAACCTGCTTCTTCCACGCAATCTTTTAACTTGTAAATATATTTTCTAAGAAAAGTAGGGGATAGGGGACAACCTTGAATGTCTCCTATCTTATAGTTAATTTCTTCTAACTGGATTTTAGTGTTATCAAAATTAACAATGAAATTCTTATACAACCTTACCATAACAACTCTCAACTCGAAAGGAATTTTTAGCTCTTCTAACCTATTCTAAAGGTCAATCCTAAGAATTGTGCAAAAATATTTTCTAAAGTCAATGGAAAAATAAAGGAGATTGGTTTTGTTATCACAACAATCCTTTATAATGATTATAAGCATAACAAGGTGGTCCACAATAGATTGATAGCTTCAAACCTAGCTTAGCTTTTAACTCTTTTCTCATGGATTTCTAGCCATTTTTTATCTTCTTTCCAAAATACTTCTAGGTATTTTCACTAAAATGGGATTAATCATAATGGTCCTATAATTAGAGTGACTTTTCTTATCCCCACCTTTAAATATAGGTACAATAAGGTTTTGAGTGTAGGGTTCAAGGAACGCTTGATTGAATGCTAAATTGAAGAGATTTTGTATGTGATGGGTGAGAACAACCCCTCCAATTTTTAATATTTCATTGTGGTAGCCTTCAATGTCCTTAGTTTCCGATTTTTCAAGTTGCATAATACCAAAATTTATTTCTTTAAAAAAAATGCTTCCTCATTTATAGAAACATTTAGAATGTTGTTGAAGATAATAGAGAATTTGTGAATATTTTTAAGGTAGTAATTCTATTCTCTCTAGTGAATAGGATTCCTTAGGATATAACTTAGATAGGTGGAAAAACTTCTCTTTATTTTTATTTATATTGTACATTTATAAGCCATCTTTAAGAAAATATTACACCTCCAAGAGAAATTTGCACCATAGACATCACATTGCAACCAAGTAAATATACAAGGAACTAATGCACACTTCTAAAAAGATGAAAGTGATGAATGAATTATGATCCAAGAGAAATTAGATATACCTATATTTATATGAGAGAAACCAAGTCTCATTTTCTCAATTTTAAAATAAATATCCCTAAAACACTCACGTGAGCACTCAAATAGCTTGGCCACAAGCCGACCTTAAATGCCAAAATTAGCCCACACATGTGGGAAATAAATGTCTCCACCATGACATCATCCTCCATATTAAATGATGAAGATCCATCATGCAAGTAATGAATAGGCCTATGAATGCATGGGAACATCTCCAAAAGGTGCCTTCTCAACCATGATATCATCCATAAAGAGGCCTACATCATCCTTCTAGGGCTTATGGGGGTGACATGGCATTATATGAAGCTAGTTTTGGGATCCAAGGAGAATATGTAGGCCCTCCCAAATAAAATCATCTTGGGTCCATTTGGGCGCATCATCAATGAGTCCAATGCCAAATCGTCATGGCTTAGAATTTCAGCATAAGGGGGTAACTAATGAGATGTATTACTAAGGGGAATCATATTAAAGCTCAACACTCATCTTTGGAGGGGTAACTTCATAGCATCAAGGTCATCTCTTCTCTTAGACTAAGGCAAAAATTCCTTGGGATGGATTCTGAAGAGGGCCAAGGCCATCCCTCAAGGGATATCCATTGTTGTGAGAAAATCACCAAACACAAACCTCTCAAGATTAAGTAAGATAGACATAATTAGGGACGAAAACCATTGAATCATTAGAGTGTAACATCTCTAATACTAATGACACAATAATACTTCTCACAAAACTCGACTTCAAATGTCTAACTAGATCGAGAATTGTAAGTATGGTACCTCAATTATGTTATGGATGATTAGGCCAACAACCCTACTAAGTGTTTCCATCCGTAAAGGGGAGTAGCATTTCCCAAGTCAAACCATCAATCCATATATGGATGTGATGATGATCGTCAAAGAGAGGGAAGGACTCGAAAGCAAGTGCCACAATCACGAAAGTAGCTAATGGGTGTCCAACATCTCGAGTGTATAGATGTAAGGAGGGAGAAATCGTGGTTATATGAATTACCCCTTTCCTCATATTTCCTACTCCACCACTATGGTGTTCCTTTTACTTTATTTATTTCTCTTTATTTGGTGCATATCTTAGGATCCCAAGCTTTATTTTTATATTTTTCCAAAATCCTAATGATGTAGCAATTTCTTGCTCATTAAGGTTGGGACTTCTAAGAGTTCATTCCTTTAGATGAAGCATTAAATGCTTGAGGAACTAGGTGATGGATAATGAGGAGGGTAGAGTTCATGTTAGATTTTTTTCATTTTCCAATTTATTTCATTGTGGTTTTCTATGCTTTTAATTTTATTTTACTTGCGTCAACCTTGAGAACCAATTTTTTGAGCCCTAATTCAAGGATATGGATAAAGGGTGATAATCCCAATGATTAATGACTAGCAAATCAAAGAATGGATATGATAACCAAGAGAGATGAAAAGTGGTAAGTATGGATTACCTTGGACACACTATATTGATTAGTGCCTCCCCAGTTCATAAACCCTAAAGCTTCAGAGGAGGTCCCATTGAACTATAGTTAAAGATTAACCTTCCATGTGAAGTTTGCAAACAAGAATACAATTGAGATCAGTGAACCATCTAGTTTTCCCAAGGATCCATATTAGTCTTCCCATAAAATTAAATGAAAGGACATGATTGAAAGAATTCTTAAAGTACGTGACAATAGATGAATCACCTTCTGTTGTAATGCTACAACCACCCTCCAAACTTTTGGCTTCCACCCAATTTAAGAGTCCCCCATGAGAGTTTCACTTGATGACTGCACACACGCGGGCTCACTCTATGAGCTCATGTGAGTCCTCGCATCCGCTTTGCTTGTTCATTTCATTCAAGTTTCTGCATATTGGTGTCTAAGTCATGCTTGAGACCATGTTTTGGTTATGCTCAAAGTCTTTGCTTCGTGTGTGCTTGTTGTGTTCGCTATGAAAGCATCTGTCACACTCACACACGGAGTCACATTCACTGTCATGCAAGCGTCGTCTCGATCATGAACGATCAATCACAAGTGTCACACTTATCACTTACACCGTTGGTCAATCATGTTGAACATGTGTGTGTTGTTTTGTCGTCAAGTCATGTGAGTGTGTGTTAGTCTGATCAACTATGCATCTTTTGATTGTTCACACATTTAGTCATTTTGCTGAATTTTTGATGACCAAACTCCACTCTGACACCCGAACCATCATCGTTATGAAACCAGCTCACAAAAGATAGAAAAGATAGATTAACGCCTTAGAATTCAACCTCTTCGAGGGGGCAACCTCCTTTACATTACATAAATGAACAATTCTTGGATGATACAAATGACAAGACCTCCTTTCTATATATAGGAGTCTAAGGGGTCATAATATAATTAGACCCGACATAACAATAATAATGTAAGGGCACAATAATAACAATAGTGGGCTTCTATGGGGCTCAATAATAACAATATGGGGACTACATGGGCCAACAATATAATAAGAGAGTTGTACTAATAACAATAAGGGGTTACACTAGTAGTATAGGGGCCTAACATGCCCCTCTCCTTCAAAAAGTGTTGTCCTCAACACTTGAGTAGTTCTTGATGCTTTTGTATAAAATTCTTGTCCTCCCATGTGGAATCTTTGGTGGCTAAGTTCTTCCACTGGATGAGATACTCTGAAATTGATCGATTTCGTAGCTGTCAGGTTATTATTTCTGTGACTGCTCCAAGTTCCAACATGATTTTTCCTTCCTCTTCAAGTTCTGGCAATATTGTTTGAATTAGGATATTCTGCAACTTTTGAGTGAGTGGCCACACTTCTTTGTCCTTCTTCCATTCATCCCTTGTCTCGTTTATCCAATCTGGTTGGATAATAGAAATGGCACAAAACAATGCTTCACAACCTCATCCTTTCTTGAGAGTGCATCTGCAACAAAAAAATTTCTTCCCTTTCTGTAGATGATGTCAAAGTCATAACCCAACATATTTGTGACCCATTTTTTCTGTTCCTTTAAAGATAATATTTGTTCTAAAAAGTATTTAAGACTATCATGATCCATTTTTACCTTGAAGTGTCTTCCCATTTGGTAAGGTCACTATTTCTTAAGTGCATGTAGTATTTCCAATATTTCCTTCTCATAAATAGCTTGCTTGAGATGTAGATGTGAAAATACCCAATCACCTACATCAAAACTTTTTCACTATGATGTTGGCCTACCTATTGTTTCATTTGATTCTGCACCAAAGTGGCATTATCCTTTAAAAGTTGGAGAACTTACTGTTGATGGTCACTGTGATCTTTCACTAATTGAACCATTTTCTTCTTGATATGTCCTTCTATCTTGAGAGTTTGAGCAGTGGTAATTTCTTCCAATGTTTTACAAGATATGGTCGAATTCATTTCTTGTTGCTCGATGTGATGTTTCACTTCTTGAACCTTTTTCTTCTTGATATGTCCTTCTATATTGATAGTTTGAGGAGTGGTAATTCCATCCAATGCATTACAAGACATGGTCAGATTCATTTCTTCTTTCTCGATGTGATCTTTCACTTCTTGAACCTTTTTCTTCTTGAGATGTCCTTCTATCTTGAGAGTTTTAGGAGTGGTAATTCTTGCTAATGCTTTACAAGATATGGTCAGATTCATTTCTTCATACTCTGGGTTTGGTTCTTGGCATATGTCCTCTTCTTTTGATGTTTCTTGATCCTTTTCTTCCTCCTCTTCATACTCTATGTAAAATAGTTTCTTCTCAGCGCACTTATGACCTTTAGTGCATTTGCTATCACAATTGTAACAAAGCCCTTTTTCTCTTTTTTCTTCCAATTGTTGTGGTGTAACCCTTGTAGGTTGTGAAAGGCTAGGAGAAGAAACACTTCCATAATTACAGTCATGAGTGGTGGGATTCCTTGTTTCCATAATTTCGCTTCCAATTTTTCTTGCCCACCTAAATTCCTTCTCCAATGAATCAGGTTCCCAAAGACGAACCTCATGTTGAATGTTATCATTTAAAGTACCTACGAAGACATCAATCCTTTACTTCTCTGGAATATCATTTACCCTTATATTCAATTTTTGAAAGTCCTCAATGTGCTCTGCCATTGAAAACTTTTGTTTGAGATTTATCAATTGGCTAAAGAAGGTGTTTCTCTTTGTATCCTCATAATGTGTTATCATTTCCTCCGTGAAAATTGACCACATAACAAGTTTTTTTACAAGAACAAATCCCTTTATACCATAAAAATTGATCTGGTTCTAAATATGAAGATTCTATACATACCTTTTGTAACAGTGGTACACCATATAGATCAAAATATTTCTCCATCTACCGTATCCAATTTACTGGATCCTTGCCATCAAACTTCCTCATATCGCCTTTTCTTGATTTTAGGAGCTCGATATTGAAATTACTATAACTTTATAATTTCAGCTCTTCTAGTTCTGAAATTGCAACCTACAATAGCCCTTTGCGTCCTCTTTCCAATGCCACCAGTCTAATCAAATTTAGATTCTCCAAGAAAGATTTATGCACAATCTCCTAAGATGACCTGATTATATACCTTTTCAGAAGAGCGAACTTGTATGAAGTACCACGTGTCATTGTTTTAAACTTAGAGTCTAAAAAAAATATACAGGAAACTACATTCTGTCCTCTTTCTGTAACTTCTTACGAAATTGCAATCTAATGCTCAAAACAAAAGTTATGATGATTTCCCCAAGGTCACCTATTTGGAATGTAATTCAGGAGTCTGCAAAAATACCAACTTCCTCATATCATATCTCCACCAAAATAGTGCAAAAAGATTTGAAATTCAGGCCCGAGGTTCGGCGAAATTTTGTCTCAAATGGCTTTTTTTTTTTTTTGCTTCTAAAACGTCGCAGAAAAAAGTTATAGTGAAAATGTTGCGATGACCTATTTGGAGCAGCGAAACCCTAGAATCCAATGCTCTGATACCAAACGTTATGAAACCAGCTCACAAAAAGATAGAAAAGATAGATTAACGCCTTAGAATTCAGCCTCTTCGAGGGGGCAACCTCCTTTACATTACATAAATGAATAATTCTTGGATGATACAAATGACAAGACCTCCTTTCTATATATAGGAGTCTAAGGGGTCATAATATAATTAAAGCCGACAGAACAATAATAATGTAAGGGCATAATAATAACAATAGTGTACTTCTATGGTGCACAATAATAACAATATGGGGACTACATGGGCACAACAATATAATAAGGGGGTTGTACTAATAATAATAAGGGGTTACACTAGTAGTATAGGGGCCTAACAATCACCATGTCGTCAACTTGATCGATTGCCTGCAACCAATGCAATCAACTCTCATACTGTCTGCCCAGACAGTCGGACCCGGCGGTCACCCTGGACTGACTCCCTTTAAAATTTGCGCAAAGACCACTAACCTCACTCGCTCCAGTGACTAACGAAATCGCACAAACAGGTCGGACATACACCAAGTGCCCATCCCTGTCTCCTTCAAAAATTTGCGTAGTTTTCCCAGTCATGCATCCGGACAGTCGACCAGTTGTTCATCTCAAAAATTGTGCAGTATTCGTGAGCAAGCCTTCCACTGCCCATCAGTCAGCTCAGCTCAGAAATTGCGCAGAGATGATTAGCAGGCCAACCTCCCAGCCTCGGTGCATTTCCCAGCTAGCAGCTCCTAGCAGCAGACTCCTAGTTCCCTCTGGGAATTGCGCAGTTCTGGCTGCCAGTGACCCCAGTAACCAACTATTAGTTCCCTCTATAAATTGCATAGTTCTGGCTGTCAGTGACCCGAGTAGTAGTTTGGCAATTCCCTCTGGGAATTATGAAGTTCTGGCTGCCAGTCTCCTAGAGAGTTCCCCAAGAAAACTGCACAATCCCTGCCAAGTGACCCATCATGCAGCCCAACCTGCTCCTCTAGAAAATTGCGCAAATTTGGCTATCCAAACCCCATTAGCTGTTCGTTCTGAAAAATGCATAGAGCATGCATGCCTTGCCTTCTTGCAACCCAGACTGTCCCTCCAAAATTTGCGCAATTTTGCCTCCCAGCCAAGTGAGAACTCGCAGATAGTCACTGTTGATTCAGATTGAACGTCTCCATCACTTAGTGACTCTTGCACATTTTTCATCAGCATTTCCTGGAGCCATCATCCCGCTTCACAACCTTGCTGCCTCTCGTGGTCACTTGGATCCGAAACTATCATGTGTCATGGTAGACTAGGAGGTTTTTGGATTTGATGTCATCTTGTCATGAGTGACTGCAGGTACACGTACAATAACAAACATGGCAAGACGATGAATGGGATGAACGAAGGGAGCACATCCAAAAGGATACGTTCACCAACGGGCGAACGAACGAAGCATTCGAAGCAAACGAACACGAAAAACATGCACCTTGGCAAATAGATGAACCTATCAAACCTTCCAGCATGCAAGCAAGGAACAACATGTTGGAGCTTCACCAATCAAACCAAGGACCATCAAGGACTCTGCGCACTTCGCAATGTGGAGGTGAAGCTGTGATACATCATGAAGACATCCATCACTCAGCATCACTGTAGCTCGACATGCACTCCAACAACAGCAATGTACCAACACTATCATGTCAATTCATGTCACCCACATCTCCACTATGGGCTATGTTTTCAATCAATGTGATGTAACATGGAAGTCCAAGAGACCCACTTGTGAACAAAGAGTCATGTAAGTCGAAAATTCATGGAAGTCGAAAAATCATGAGGGTAGTTGAATAGCCACAAGGGCCAGTTTCACCCTTGGCTATAAATACCCCCTCATTTCTACATAGACAAGACTTTACACTTTAGCTCCTCCCACATAGCCAAGAGAGTCTGTAATCTTTTCTTTGAGGAGTAAGTAGTGGATCCATTGCCCCGCCGACGAGGTTAGTGATGTATGGTGTAACGATGTGTCTTGGAACTTTCGCTTAATTCAAAAGCTTATCAACATGCCAGCACGTTTTCACACATGTATTATATTTGTTGTAAGACTGATCTTTAACACTTGTAATGCATGTTGCTTTAACCTATGTTCTACATCTGAACTGTTTCATTTGTTGTAATGCATAATCTATTAATGGAAATGTGTTGTATATGTTGTTAATGATGTCTTGTCCGTGTTGACTGCTCTGTTGGACATTAGACATACCTTTCACATGAACCTCGATGTAACAATTGTTGCACTCGTTCGGATTGATCCGTGAGTGATGTACGTGTTATCTTACCTTGTATGTTGTGACTGTCGCATCCAAGTGGACTGCTCCGCCAGAATATGTGTATGTCCTTTTGTGTTTTGTATTCCTAGCCGAGTTTTGATTGATCCCTTTCAACCTGGAACTCACCTTCACCCTCTTCCCCTCATAGTGAAAGAACCATTGACACAAGTACACTTACACTCACCAGGCATGCGAACCTCACTTTCCGAAGACAAAGCAGACCACTCTCCTGTGATGACAAGCAAGCTTTGAGGCAAATCCTTAAGAGAATGGCAACCGGACCATCATACCGGATGGGACCCACACCAAATGGTGTGAGGTCTAGTTGGGACTTCATACTGGGGTGATCCCCTGAATGTTGTCGGGTCCAACACCGTCAACACCTTAGATAATAAATGCTATATGAGAGAGAGATTTCACCAAAGAAATAGGTGGGGAACTATGTCATGGTGTTGTGTGTTGACCATCATGGGTTTGTTGGCTAGCGATTAAATAAGGAGAACAGTTTTCTCCTAGGGTTACCCACTCTTTGGTGTGTAACATACCTCACCTTCTAGTTGGGTCTTTTTTGTATCTTTTTTTCCTAAGATACATCTTGTTTTCATAGTGTGTATGTTCAATTGTTTCTTATCTCTTTCATTTTGGTTTTTATATTATTTAAGTAATATCTATTTCAAAGTTACAAATATTAATTCTACAATCTTTAATAGAATACTGCATAGTAAAATATTACAGAATTTAAAAGATTTGTTATGAAAAACTATTCTAGTTGAATGCCCATGATAATTTCTAGATGAAGAATCTTGATCTCATGCTCGTTTGGCCTTGGAATTTTTCTTCCCCTTTGTTCTTAATTTGAAGAAGTGAGGGTCATAATTCCATGGTATATATAGAGGGAATTTCATTTCTTTTAAGGTGTTATTAGCTTATGTACCACCTTTATTTTTGGAGAATGCACAACCCTCCATGGAAATAGAATATTGTATATGGCTCTTCTTCCTTGATTTCACTAATGAGCCTCATTAATTTGAACTAGTTGCCTAACATATTATAATATAAATATCATTGGGGTGAAGAGAAATGGTAGTTTGTAAATGGTTAACTCTAACCCATATTATTTAATAGAAATAAAGTATTTGTTTAAAAGTTGGTCGCCTTTCTTGTGTTTAGCAATTACTTACAAGTAGGGTTGAATATACTCAGACATCATCTCTTATACCCTACCTATTAGGGAACTTGTGTATATGAACCTACTAATATAGGGGGATATAAGTTCTCATTCATTTTAATCTTGAGTATTCAATCAATAGACCTTGAAGATTTGTGATTTTTAAATATCTATGTGATTTATGGAATTTATCTAATGAATGATGAATAAGTATATTACTTAGGAGGGATATATAAATATATTTTCCTTATTAAAACTCACCAATTGGTCCCTCGTGTTTTGGGAAATTACTTCAACCTAACAAAAGGAGTGTATGCAAAAACCATGTAAACATATATGGAAGGAATAACATGGCTTCATTTATGTTAGGATCAGCATCATTACCTAAGATGATAATGAATAAGGATAGTGGTTCTTGAACCCACTCTAGGAAGTTATTCGTTTAGTCGAGAGGGGATTGACCTAATATAAGGACTATTGTGTATAGGAATCTTAATAGTAATATTTTTATATAGTCATAAATTAGTGAAGGTACTGATGACTTCATGTTTTAAGGGATTTCATAGTCAAGTTGAATTAGGTCCCAAGAATGGTGAATAGGGGATATTATCTTAGACATAATGGTGAAAATTTCATTCTTTCCATTTAAGGTCATGATGACATATTTAGTAGGGTTATAATATGTGGCACATAACTCCAAAAGTTATTTATAGGGCTATGTGCTAGGGACAATGTGTTAGGATAATCAAAAGGTCCAATAGGGGGATTTTTCTTGGTTATGCAAATCACCCATAGAAGGTACTGGTTGATTGCCAAGTGAATGAATATTATAGGATAGAAAGGCCCACTTGGACATCATTTTTAACAAAGTGGGGAGGCAAGGAGGAAAACACATTGATCATGTCTAAGTAGTGGATCAAAGAAAGAGTATATGACGCTCACAAATATTATATTTTTTATTTAGGAAGTGTGGGGGATTCCTTCAAAAAGGAAACATAATTGAGTCAGGATATTAGTGGAATTTACCTTGAAAATGGTGAGCACCTTGATTGTTGGAACTAGTGGTTCCAAACGTAGGAGAGCTGTCAATTTAACACAATGGACATAGGAGAAAAAATGAAATCGATTATTTTTTCTAGGGTTTCCTTCTTAATCAATTTTTAGTGAAAAAGCGTAACCTTTATTTATCTTTAATGTTAAACTATATATTTTTGTGGTTAAATCTACATACAACACATAAATGGAAACCTTTGTACCTTAGCCATTATTCTTGCTTGGAATATGACACATGGTGGTATTTTATTGTTAGGGGGATCTAGCCTTTGGGACTCAGGTAAAGTCTCCATGTAGATAGACCTCTTTTGATTCCTCATGGATGCATATTCCCTTTGTGGTACCACAACTTTTAACAATTTGTGGGGGGGGGGGGGTGGGGGGGACCTAACAAGCATTTGTGGGCTATAATTATCCATATTAGGTTAATCCTTAGCTGTGGATTTTCACTTTTTTTGCTCATATTTTATTCCCCTTTATTGAAATGAATCACGAGTCATTGGTCAAGTTCCATGGGCTTATTTTCAATTTTTTATTGCATTTGCACTTTTTAGGAGCCACTAATAAACCTCAACCCTATGTGAAATATGGGCAGGGGGTGAATATTCCTCATTCAAAAAAGTATTAATTAATTAGATCCCTATTGAAAATTCATCACATAAGAGTGGATAGTTGATCTAATTGGTGATGTGAACTTTAGCCATTCACACTTTCAGGATTGTTCATTGCTCCTCCCACTTTTTAGGAACTTGACTAAAACAAATCCCATGATGAGATATAAATCATTTATAAGCTTGAGTGAGACCATCTTGGGCTATACAAAATTATTTTAGATGCATGCTTCCTTGATCATTGATCTAAATGTGTCTGAGGCTGCCAATTGGTTATTAATATGCTCTACTGAATGTTTAGAAGAAACCCACCTTTAAGACACAATTGGACTTTGTGAATTATGTCTATAAGAAAGCCACAATATTTTCTTAGGTGTGATTAAGGATGGAGTATTTTAGAAGATCATTTAATGGATTAGGAATGAGATTTAAATGGTGGATTTTAATGTGCAAGCCTTGTCACAAAGGGTGATTCAGTGCATTTGGGGCTAACATAAAAGATTTTCATAGGCATGTTTAGACATTTAAAAAAAGGAGAATTTAGAGGGGTGTTTAAGAGGGGCAACATCATCTAGCGAGTGACAGAGTCCAAATTGGGTTGTGGGGTCAAAACGTTGCATGCAAAATTATTCAAAAAACTTGATGCAAGCAAAGAATTTGGAAATCTAATAGGCAAGGGAAATTAAGAAAACTTGGAACTCGTTTTAGTTGTTGCAACACCCTCCAAAATTTTGGCTTACACCTAATTTCATAGCCTTTCTTGGTCTTGTACATTGTTGTCGCAAACATCAAAGCTTATTTCATGAACTTTCTTGAAGTTTTTTGTTCCCTTTTGCATGTTGGGTAACATGTCGTCTTTTGGCATGTTTGGTTGTCGAGCAATGTTTACAAGCCTATTATGATGGTTTCAAAGGTCCTTCTTTGTGTATATGAGTTGTTCTAACTATATAAACATCTTTCTCACTCGTTCACAAAGTTCTGAGCATTGTCGCACAAATGTTGTCACGGTCATACTAAATTCTATCTTAAGTGTCGCACTTGACATGCCTTGTCGTAATTGTCACATGAAGACATGTTCAAATGATCTATGTTGTTGTGTCATCAAAATATTATAAGTGTGTGATCACAGTCAAAGTTCATCACCGATATCATTGATCCCACACGAAGCCACTTTCAGAAAAGCTTCCCAAAAGAGAAACCTAGCCTCTCCTGAGTTATGCATTGCATAATCTTAGCCCTCTAGTTGTGAAAAATTTGCTTAGCACTAGGCAATGCACAGTTCCCATCTCCCAGGACTGTTGCACTGCGCAATTTTTGTGCCCAAGCCCTGATCTTGACCTCCACAATTGCGTAGTTATATCCCTAGCTCGGCTTAAACTACGTACTTCACGTCCTTAATCCTCAATCTCATCCCCTGAGTCCTTGAACTGTGCAGATGAGCAGTATCCCAACATCCCTTGACTCCCAAAACTGCACGATTAACTCTCCCAATTTCCATTCCCTCAGCATGTCCCATTGGCTCTGGAAATTGTGCAGTCTTGTCCCTCAAACCTACCTGATGTGTACACTCCACAATCTCAGAGCTCAAGTTTTTCCCCTGGTTGCTAGAACTACGAAATGCACAGTCACTGGGTCCCTCTTCCCAGACTTTCACTTGCTCTGGGCTCAGTTAAAGGATCAGAATGCATCATCTTAGACTAGGGTGTTTTCGGATTGATGTCGTCCCATCATGAGTGAATTGTAGGAACATGTACCCTATCATGTCATGGAAATATGATGCAAAAGGAGAAGACAAAGGTATGCATTCTTAAAGACTCTCTTGTAGCTAAAATTACAAGTTGATCAATCAAGAAAAAGTGAAGGGACACTAGTTTGCGACCATTATCTAGGACCGAAAATCATTAAATATTTTGCATCACCAAGCCATGTTGAGGTGAATAGAAACCATCTTCAAGAAGACATACATCACTTAGCAACAACAGTGACTTGACATTGACACATCATCAAGTGGTCCATGTCAGCAGCGTCATGTCATGTCATGTCATGAGTGGTCATATGCCACATCACATTTTGGATCATGTATATTGTATTCAAAATGTATTGTAAAGTGGAAGTCCAAAGGACACACATGGAATGCAAAGAGTCATGTAAATTGAAAAGTCATAGGAAGTCAAATAGTCATGAGGGTAGTCAAAGAGTCACCCTTAGTTATATATACTCACTCATTGTATGAGCGAAGGACTTTTCACCTTGGCTCCTCCTGCAAGGAATTAAAGAGATAAGCTAGTTATTTGAGGAGAAAGGTGTAGCTCCAATGCTCCACTACTAGAGCTAGTGATGTACATTGTAAACATGTGTCATGGAACTATTACTTAATAACAAAAGCCTTCAAGGCTAGGACGTTTTTCATGCATGGATTATGAATATTTGTAAGACTATTTTACAGATGTTTGTATTTCATGTTTGCTTTCACATGTGCTAAGATAGTTGAACTATTTTAGCTATTTAAGTACTTATATTATTGAGAATGTGTTGTAATGGATTTTATTGTTGTCCCATCTTTCCTCATTTGTTGGTTGTAACGACTGTCGCATCCTCCGTGGACTACTCCACTGGATTTTAGACAGATCCTTCCAGTTCATGTGTGTCTCTTCTTGGGTGGTAATATTATCTCTCACTTAGAGGCTCACTTTTCTCCCATCTCCATAGTAAAATAACCTTGACACATTTGCAACTGAACACTCACCAGACACACCTTCTTTATTTTCAAAGACACCATTTCATCCTTCTCTCTTGCTGACAATTAGAGCCAAGGAAAACATTTAAGGATTCAGAAAGTGGGTCTTTCTACCAGATGTGACTCCTACATGAAACGATGTGAGGTCTAATTGGGACTTCACATTGGGGAGATCCGCTAAATGTTTGCAGGTCCAACACCATCAAAAATTCTGGTGCTAGAAGGAGGGTAGCCAATGTTTTATGGTTGATAACCCCACTGACCCCAACATATCACCTTTTGGTCAAGGAATCAACATTCATTGCACCTCCCCTACTCGTGTTTCTAAAGTTGGTGACTCTTCTCATCCCAAGCCTGAACAAACTTCTGAAATCCCATACGATTAGATCTGGGCCATACATCCAATAACCCCTCAGTTTGCAAAAGTTATTGGATTGATCTCAGGAGTTCTCAGTCTTCCATATTCTCTAAAGAAGAAAAAGACCACCATCACAGGTATAGTAGTTTCTACTCTTGAAGTTTTGGTTCTTTCCACCCTTGAAGAATTAGCATACTCTGTGGAGAACGCAAAAGATCCTACAATCTTTCATGATGGTGATGGAGATAATGTTGTACTCTTAGACAACTTTCTGCAGGTAAGGCAGAGAAGAGGAAGAGGAAGAAGAGCCATCATATTCTGACAAAGTTGGATGACTCAGGGCCCACTTGCACTTCTAGGCGTTTACACAAGATGCCAAAGCATTCAAAGAAGCTCTTAATGAAGTATGACCCTAACAAAACAATTAAGGTTGAAGACCATCTAGACAAATTTTACCTACATCTACAAGCACTTAAGGTACTTACTCTATGATGATGTTGCATGTAAACGTTTTCCATGTGCCTTGGATGGTAGAGCAGTTGTATGGTATCACATCCTTCCTCCGAACTCCATCCAGAATTGGACTGGGTTTAAGAAAATATTACTTCAAATTTTTTTGATGATAAGACCCCCGCCATGTTATTGAAAGAGCTAGGTAATATTAATATGGAGCACAAGGAGAAAGTGAAATATTTCAATCAGTGGTTCAACCACATCTTGAATAAATTTCCAGAAAACACGAAACCTCATGACTCCATCATAATAGATTACCACACTTCTGCCTTTCCAAAAAGCATTGTGAAATTTGTGAAGCGAACTGTGAAACAAACATTAATGGAAAATTATAAAGAGACTATCGCAGTTGAGAAGGACTTTCGCACGATTGGAGTCATCATGGATGATGAACTAATAAAAGACTCCAAAGGCACAGGTAAAAGGTCTCAGGCCTCCATGAGCAAGGCCAAAGAGAAAGAAACCGTTGATCTTGAGAGCTTGACTCGTACTATCAAGACTCTATCAAATGAGTTGGAAAAGTTGAAGCAAGGGTCAAGCAATACCACCATGAGAAGCAAGCCGCCTAGGTTCAACCTGTTTAAGAGTACTGATAGAAACAACCAACCCAATAAATCTGTGAAAAGCTCCAATGTTGTGTTGAATATTGAAAAGATGGGCACAAATCAATGCTACTTGTATCATCAAGAACATCATTCAGAGAAAATGTGCCCACAGTGGAATCATGGCATGATCATTCTTGTTACGCATCTTTTTGATGTGGTAATGGCTGAGGAGAAGACTGAGCCTGCAGAGGAAAATCCATAAGCCGCTGCAACCAAAGAGACTCTGAATGTGGGGCACACGGTAAACATGTTCAGCTGCACACTCACGGTCCAAAAGAGTATTGCCAAGAAGAAGCCTCAGAGTGATGGTCTAGTCGAGAAGCAGACCAACCAATATAATATAAGAATCCAAGGGCCAACCACTACAACAGATTTGACGAAGCAGAAACTTAAAGAAATTTTATTGAGGAAAATCAATCCAACCGTCAGCTCAGCGTAGAACACTCATAGCAAGTCTGGGAAAGTAGTCTCAATGAAAATTACTTCCGCAAGCAATAACGACAAAACTAACATTATAGAAACCACAAACCAAGTTACATCCTTAGACACTTCATCCATTCTTCTCGCTGTGGATTACAATATAGTTGATGATGTGAAGAAGGTTCGTGAGAACATTTCAATTTTTGAGTTAACAAAGATCACGAGCCAACAGGACATCCTCTTACACGCACTTGGGTAGTCCACTGCAAGTAATGATGCTTCTTCTTAAAAGGGGTCTATTATGTCTTCTGGGTCCCTCGAATTTGTACTTAATTCTTTAACCATGGATGCAAATACTCTCTTCCCTCCTTTTATGTTAACTTTTGAAATCTTTAATTTCAATGTACACAATTTCTTAGTTGATTTTGGTGCATCGGTGAATGTAATGCCAATATTTGTTTCCAAGAAAATCAATGCAAAATGTGACAAAACAGATGCACAGATTATTTAGTTGGACATAAATTGTGTCCATGCAATTGGTGAACTCAAATATGTGATAATTTTTCTATCATCCAATGGGCGAGTCCACCAATGCATCAATATAGTGATTGTGGGCATTCCGGAAGCATATGGAGTGTTGTTGAGAAGAGACTGGTCCAACAAGCTTCAAGGGTACTTGACTATGGACTAGTCACATTTATGGCTTCCATATAAGGGAATAAATAATCAAATCTAGGTGAATTTAGAAAAATACATGAAACATATTGCCACTCCCTTGGATGGACCGAATGAACTAGTGGATTTCGCAGAACTAATCTTTGGAAATTACTTCCTAGAAACCCAACTGGGGTATTATCTTGCACAACCATCCCCAATCCCACCAGATACATAGTTGGAGCTCCTTCCTAGTCCAACTGGTGAAAATGATCTTTGTACAGTTAGTAGTAGTAATAATAGCACTAGTGTAGTTCTTAGCCCCTGTATCTATGATATGTGTATCTTGTACTTCTATGGTTCCAAAAGGTAGGAGAGATCTAGAGATGGTTGCATTTTAATAGACTTGCTACAGATAAATCATTTGGTCTCTAGCTGCTCGGAATTTGAGTACATGAACAACACTTTAGAATATTAAGGATTCATCTTGGGCTTACAAAGACCCATCAACCTCAATGTTTCCATCCTAAAAGAAGTAGGTGACTCGGAAATTGTGGTGCGACATGTATGCAATACTATACATTGTGTATCACCTCATCTTAGAAGCTATCAACAAGAGGTGTGGCATCTGATTTCACATTTCCAAGCTTTTAATATCATTTTTATTCCAAGAATGTGTAATGAACCTGCATATGCATAGCAAATGTTGCTGCTAGATTGTACCCATTGAGGGACAGTTTTTTTGTTGAAATTATTTATAACCCATCCATCCTTGCTAATATCACTAATTTATGCATTTTTTATGATGACCAGTAGATATTGTGCTTCGTGGCTAATGCTGATGTGTTAAAAGATGCAGCGATCGATGAAGAAGAGCACAAAAGGCATTGCAGGATGCAGACAATGTAAGTAAAGGAAATTTCATCCCAAAGGGTGTGGTATCGTTGGAGAAGTTGTATCGCCTACAAAATCTCTTATGAGGACCTGTTAATGCTAAAACCCATAATTCCACATTGTCGCATGAGCAAATTAACTTAGGAACAAAAAAGGATCTGAAGTATGTCAATCTTGGTACTTGTTGTACACCCCAAGAGCGACAAGCCTTTAACTGTCTATTTAAGCAGTGTCGAGATGTGTTTGCATGGACGTATGATGAGCATAAAACATATGAAATGTGAATCCTCCAGCTTGTGATACCAATAAAATAAGGGGTCAAGCCATTCTAAAAGAAATTGAGCAACGTACACCCAATGCTTGATCCTCTTATTCAAAAAGAGTTGAGGAAATTGTTGGATGCCCAGATCATATACAAAGTGCGACACTCAACTTGGGTGTCAAATTTGGTCCCAGTGAGAAGGAAGTGCACAGAAATCTGCTTGTGTGTTGATTTCTGAAATATCAATCACACCTCAGACAATGACAATTACCCAGTGCCATCCATGGAATAAATATTTCAAACAGTATCAGGGTCAAAAATGTTTTCTTTGCTAGACGATTATTCAAGATACAACCAGGTTCTGGTTTCAGAGCCTAACAAAGTTAAGACCACCTTCCACACGAAGTGGGGCCTGTTCGCATTCAGGTGAATGTTGTTTGGGTTAATCAATGTTGGTGCAGCATTTCAACATGCAATGGACATCCTTTTTTTTTGCTTGATTGGACGAAGCGTAATCATCTATCTTGACGACATAACAGTGTTTTCCAAACAAAATTCAGACCACACACACCAATTAAAGAAAAACTTTGGGTGATGTTGCAAGTACAGGATATCCTTAAATCCCAAGAAAAATATTGTCGCGGTCTCCGAGAGTAATCTCTTGGGCCACATTATTGATAAAAGTGGGATAAAGGTAGACCCATACAAGTTCAAAACAATCACACAGATTCCCTTCCCAGTGAATAAGAAGGCCATGCAGTCCTTCTTCGCGAAAAGCAACTTCCTCTGCAAGTTCATCTCTGACTACACCCAGATTTTTAAGTCGATATAAGAGGTGATGAAGAAGGATGCAATTTATAAATGGGGTAAAAGGGAAAAGGATGTATTTTCCCATATTAAACAGGACATCACAGAAGCACCCGCATTGTACAACTGAGACTTCAATAAATATTTATTGCTCTACACTTTTTCTTCTGACACTGCTCTCACCGTTGTACTCACGCAAAGGGATGAATTGAACAATGAGCGACATATCTATTTCATGAGCGCAAGTCTGCAAGGACCAGAACTTAACTACCCCACTCTGGACAAATAAGATTATGCGGTATACAAGGTGGTAAAGAACTTTCGACCCTATCTATTGAAGAATCATTACATTATCTTTGTTCCTCACTCAGCGGTCATATCACTACTCCTTCAAAAACATCTGGGTGAAAGGAGAGTGAACTAGTTAAATGGGTTGCAAGAATATGATCTAGATATTGAGCTAGTTCACACAATCAAGGCGCATTGTCTTTGTTGACTAGCGGCAGAAGAAGTGAACACAAAAGAAGAAGAAAAATATCTTTCGAGATGGGAGCAAGAAATTGAGATGTACAATGCCGAGTGAGCCTTCTCCACTACTAGAACAAACTCTTGGTATGCTAATGTGCGTCAATACCTTGAGCACGAAACAGTGCCTTTTCACTTTTCCTCATGGAATAAGAGGGCACTCAGACTTAAAGCATTATCCTATCAGTTGGTGCATGGGGTGATTTTTAGGAAGAATCACAATGGAGTACTACTTAGGTGTTTTAAAGCACATGATTCAAAAAAGGTATTGTGTGATCTCCATGACAGACCAGTTGGGGATCACTTTGTGGAAAATGCAATGGGGCATAAGGTCATGCGAGCCAGCTTTCACTGGCCTACATTATTCAGATATAATCATGATTATGCCTACAAGTTTCTGGTCTGTCAGAGGTTTGCCAATAGAAACAAGAAGTCAGTCGCCCCATTGCAGCCCACTACAGTGGAAGAACCTTTCCAATAGTGGGGCTTAGATATTATTGGAGAAATATTTCTGCATTCATCAAAGCAGAATCGCTACATCCTCACTGCCACAGATTACTTCACTCAATGGACAGAAGAAGTTCCACTCAAACAGGGGAATGATCAAGGAGTCACTAACTTTTTGCAATGGAACATCATTTCTAGGTTCGACGTTCCTAATTCACTTGTTTTCAACAATGCAACATACTTTTCATCGCTAAGACTTTACGATTTTGCATTGGAAAATGGTATTGTATTGAAACATTCAATTAATTATTATCCACGGGGGAATGGTCTTGCCAAATCCACAAATAAGAACCTAATTCGCATTATCAAAAAGATCATATTCTCTGAGCAGTGAAACTGCCACTCTACCTTGGTAAATGTCTTATGGGTTGACCGAGTCATGCCTGAGTCTTCCCTGACCACATCCCTTTACTTCCTAGTGTACGGAAAATATGCCATCCTCTCGCCCAACATCAACTTTCCTGCCCTCCAACTTTCACAAGAATCCCAAGGTAAGCCATGTATGTTAGTGCAATGTAGGATTGACACCCTTCGCAAGCTATAGGAAGAAAGGTTGAAAGCAAAAGAAAAACTTTCACTTCACCAAAATCGTATCAAGAGGTGGTTCGATAAGAAGTCTGCATGGGAAAATAACTTTAGTGTGGGTGAATTAGTCTTGAAGTGAGATAAATCCCACGAGGACAAAGGAAAACACACAAAGTTTCAGTCTTTGTGGATTGGGTCATTCACAGTGCACAAAAGGCTTGGCCAGCACACTTATCATCTTCAATCACTTTATGGGAAGATCGACTCTCTCCCTGTTAATGGCCAAGACTTAAAACACTAGTTTCAATGATGACTAGGGTTTGTTTCCTACATTATGTACATATTATTTTCTTTCTTGTTTTCTTGAGTTTTATTGTGTTTTATTCATGTGAAAAAGTGTTGTGCATGAACATGTTATGGCTTCTAGGTATGTGTGTGGCAAATCTCTAATGAATCTTGTGACACTTCAATTTTTGTCTAACCTTCTATCCATCTTCCTTGTGTTGGTTATATATTTTGGCTGATGAAGTTCTAACATAAAATATGATCCATCAGTAAGGAGAGTTTTGGCCCAACCATGAACCCATCTCTATTTCGGCAACCTCATACTTACACTCGGTCTTTACTTTTTGGTGTCTTCATGCTTATCCCACTAGTAGAAGCAAAGAAGGGGAAAATTCTAAATGGGAAACCCTAAATTAGAGGTCTCAATATTCTTCTCCGAAGGAACAACTTCTTTCTCTCTTAATAAGTTTGGATCCCTCTTCCGCCCCAAAATAAATAAATGATGATGAACAGTTCTCTTTAAAATAAATAAATAAAGGCAAAAGAAGAGAAATACTTCCTGCATAGAGAGGTGAAGCAAAAAATTTCAGCGGGGTATTGTCTAGGCTTGCTGGCAACGGAGAAATGTTTGTGTTCTTGCATGACCCTGTCGAGGTACTGCCCAGGCCTGCTAACAGTGGAGCAACACCAAAAATGAAAAATTAATATATGACAATCTTAAGCTCGTGAGCTACACTACCCTTCCCAAATCGAAACATTGTGATATCGTTGAATCTTATGTTGTGTTCAGCCGACAAGGCATAAAGCGGGTCATGTCCATTCGTGGGGTAAGTGGGAAGACTGCTGTAATATACACAATGAATCAAAAATCCCTGAAGAACCGAGGCCCTGCACAGAATAAGTTAACCAAGATAGAGAAGTTGGAATTCAATCAGTGTGTTGCCAAGTGTTGTGGTTGTTGCAACACCCTCCAAAATTTTGTCTTACACTCAATTTCAGAGCCTTCCTTGGTCTTGTACATTGTTTTTGCAAACATCGAAGCTTATTTCATGAACATTCTTGAATATTTTTGTTCTGTTTTGCACGTTGGGTAAATTTTTGTCTTTTGGCATGTTTGGTTTTCGTACAATGTTTACAAGCATATTATGATGATTTCAAAGGTCTATCATTGCATACATGAGGTGCTCTAACTATGTAAACATATGTCGCACTTGTTCACAAAGTTATGACCACTTTCGCACAAGTGTCATCATGTTTGTCCCAAACTCTATCTTAAGTGTTGCACTTATCATAAAGCTGTCACACAATGGGAAATTATTTTTTCACGTGTTTAGATGATCTATGTTTTCATGTTGCAAAAATATTCTAAGTGTGTTATCACAGTCAAAGTTCATCACCAATCTCAGCAATACCACACTAAGAAACTTTCGGAAAAACTTTCCAACCAAGCAAACCTAGCCTCTATAGACCTCTCCTGAGCTTCACACTGTGCAGTCTCAGTCCTCTAATTGTGACTTTTCTACTTGGAACTGTGTAATGTGCAGTTCATATCTCCCAACACTATTGCATTGCATAGTTTATGTGCCTAAGCCCCAACCTTGACCTCTAGGATTTTGCAGTCATGTCCCCAACCCAGCTTAAACTGCGCACTTCGCATCCTCAAGCCTCAAGATCATCCCCTCTGTCCTTGAACTGCACAATATCCCAACGTCCCTTAACTCGCAGAATTGCACAATTATCTCTCCCAATGTTCATTCCCTCAACATGTCCCACTGGCTCTGGAAACTGCGCAGTATTGTCTCTCAAACCTGCCTGAGATGTGCATTGTGCAGTAAATGAATCCCTCTTCCTAGCATGTCACTTGTTCTGGGCTCAGTTGGTGGATCATAATGCATCATCTTAGACTAGGGGGTTTTCGAATTGATGTCATCTCATCATGAGTGAATTGCCAGAACAAGTACCCTATCATGCCATGGAAAGATGATGGAGAAGGAGAAGGAGGAGGGAAGCATGCTTAAAGACTCTCTTGTAGCTGAACTTACAAGTTGATCAATCAAGAGAAAGCGAAGGGACACTAGTTTGCGACCACTATCCAACACTGGAGATCATTGAAAATTTTGCATCACCAAGCCATGCGAAGGTGAAGAGAAATCATATTCAAGAAGACATCCAACATTTAGCAGCAACAGTGAGTTGACATTTCCACGTCATCAAGTGATCCATGTCAACAGTGTCATGTCATGAGTGGTCATAAGCCACATCACTATTGTGGATCATGTATATTGTATTCAAAATGTATTGTACAGTGGAAGTCCAAATGACACACATGGAATGTAAAGAGTCATGTAAGTTGAAAAATCATAAGAAGTCAAACAGTCATGAGGGTAGTTAAAAATTCACCCTTGGTTATATATACTCCCTCATTGTATGAGCAAATAAACTTTCACTTTGGCTCCTCCCACAAGTCATTAGAGACATAAGTCAATTCTTTGAGGAGCAAGGAGTGGCTCCAATGCTCCACCATTAGAGCTAGTGATGTACATTGTAAACATGTGTCTTGGAAATTTTAATTAATAACATAAGCCTTCAAGGCCAACATGCTCTTCATGCATGGATTATGAATGTTTGTAAGACTCTTTTGTGGATATTTGTATTTCATGTTTGCTTTCACATGTGCTAAAATAGTTGAACTATTTCGGTTATTTTAGTACTTATCTTATTGAGAATGTGTTGTAATGGTTGTTATTGTTGTCTCATTCTTGTGGACTATTCCACAGGGTATTAGACATATATTTCCTCATTTATTGGTTGTAACGTGATGGCCTCCCACCGTTCCCAACGCGACCACAGGTGACAAGACTTGGCGTTCTAAATATATTAAATGTTGACTTAAATGCTGGGTACGTTTAACAGATATTTTATTGGGATGTTTAACTGGTAGCGTCGGTTAGGGTTTCCACCTGTCGGTTCCTCTCGCACGGGCACTTACCTTTTGTCAAACCTGTCCCGCTAATTTGTCATTTTACACTCCTCCGCTGCGCCGAATGTTTGCTCTGCTCTGTGGGAACTCTTACTCCTCCGCCGTTCTGGTTTCAACACTGGTTCTATGGATGCCTCCGGCCCTCTGTTGCTATGGAGGTAGGGTTACAGTGCCCTGTAGTGACACCCTCCGCTCTGCACAGTGTTAATATGTTGATTTATGGTTTGTTAGGTGGATTCTTTCATTTAAATGTCGTTTCTGGTCGATTAATTGATGGGTTGTGTTGAGTTGGTAAATCCCCTCTGCGGACAGAGGCGATCCCACTAGCTCAACACGGGTCTAGCAACAATCACACACGCTACACGTAGGTTCCTAATTGCATAATTTAAAGATCGATCAGAAAGATCTACCTGGAATCCAACACTATTTTTTGTTGAAGAAACGTTGTTCCCGTCCTTTAGCTTTGGCTGGTCATTATCCTTACGCTCCACGTATGGACACCTACACAAACAAAGAACAATCCAACACAAGCGTAAAATCCAGAGCATGCAATTATATATCAGTCAAGCAAGATATAACTCAAATATCATCAGCAGACACGTGAGTGGAACCATAATGACAGTCGTTCATTATTAAATAAAAGAAGAGAAGAATTACAACCAAAGAGGCCTGACGTTGAAATCTCCTCCAACTGGGTCAGCAGCTAAACATGCCTTGCAAAGTGACTTCCTCTCTCAATATTCCGACAGCATAACTTCTCTCTCAGCTCTCACTATTAATCCAGCATAATCTTAGCTCACCTTAGCTCTTGCAAAACTTGTTGGTTCAATGCAGGGTGAAAGTTATTTATAGATGGAGGAGGAGGAAGTATTCATTGTATCCGGACACCTACTGAAGATTTGGCATTGTCCCAGAATGGCCTTTGAACTGAGTTGTCATGGATGAAAAAGACGACACTCGACCACTTCCATGGGATTTTTCCCCAGAGAACTGCATGAGAAATGGAGGAAAAAACACTTCAGTGCACGCTGGCCAAAAATCATGACCAATTTTGGGTGGCACGGGCTTTGTTCTGTGACAGAGCATCCATGGGCGCGCCCTCTTTGGAGGAGCTAAGCCATTGGCGCGGGTTAGACACTGTGGACCCGCGCTAATGGAAAAAGGGCATTTTTTAGGGCTAACCTTCAAAAGGTGTCTTCAGGGATTTTGAAGTTCATACTTAGGAGAATCCAATGCAAGTGTTTTTAAGTTGTGTCACTGGTCACAGGTCCATAAATGTGTCCTCCAATGTGCGAAAGCAGGGGTAACAAGGACAGTGACCAACGGTGACAAATTACTGCGTAACAGATGCCCCCTAAAGCATGAGCCTCGAGAGAGGGAGAGAGGTGAAGTGCTTTACAAGATCATATCTAGCTGCCACCGAGAATCTGCATGGAGAGATACGGTATGACAGTTCAAATACATGATATATGTGGCATGGAAGCAGCCATCCATTGAAAGAGTATATAACGATCAAGATCCGTAGTATGGACGCAGCCATCTAGTTAGGATCGATGAATAGACTCAGGTATGGTCGCAGCCATCCAGTGAAAGATTCATGTATCAAAATCACGCCTGGATTACAACAGACACAATCCAGGGTCTTGCGCTCCACCTCGACCCGAACACTAGTACAAGTTCAAGCATGCAAACATGTAAGCTGAAGCCGAACATGCATGAACATTCTCTGATTACCAGCCAATAATGAAAGCTGTTAACAAGCACGAGAGGTACCACCAGTAATGACAATGGTCCTCAAGGTACTATAGGTACAGTCTACGGCGTGTGAATGAATGAGCCGATGTCGAACACCC
>APFE030894590.1:64873-106079 GCA_000404065.3 Pinus taeda
GCCATGAATTTCTCAAGAATCCCACCTTTCCAATTCATGGTTCCTCGACAACACGAATAGATCCTCATCAATGTCACCGTAAAATCCTCTCTGCACCAGTACACTAGCGCTGCCTCATAGCCTTTGGCGGCGGAGCAATCCAGGTCAATGATCCAATAAGGGCTGCATATGCCATAGCAATCCATCAGAAACTTCCAACTTGAGCTCCAATTCTGAAATCCTAGCCCGTACATAACTGGCGGAGCTCGGCCTCAACTCGGCCATGGCTATCCAATTTTCACAATCTATCTCATTTCTCGCTTGCACAATATAGCCCAACTCAACTAGCAAAGTAAGCCTCTACAATTTCCCTCATCTTCATCAACGCCATGGATGAGAGCTCTTGTGCAGGAAAGTGCTTCTTCAGAAAGAAACTGCTCTTCGCATTGCTAATTAATAACTATGGGCCTTGTCACCCATCGTTGGTCTGCCAACATGCAATCAATCACATGTCAACAGTCATAGGGGCAGGGGAACGGATGGCTCCAATACGCCACAGTGGAAGATGGAGGCAAATATGTCATCATGCTGTGAAGCATACCAGCTATATGTCCACATAAAATGTTATTCTTTAATGTTATCCTTAAAGCTAACATTAATCAATACAACTGGTCCAATTTTGAGGTATCTCCTGATCCATGTCTTAAGTTTAAGTCGAAGAATGGAGGATCGTGTTGGTGTTCCTCACAAGAATACTTAGAAGGGTTTAAACCGAGCTGGAAATAATACTTAGAAGGGTTTAAACAGAGCTGTCAATATTTGACAGGTAAAAAACATATTTTAATAAGATATATACCATGCCTTTGGGCAGGTATAATAAGGGTATCACTCACATCTCTATGCAGAGGGTACATACGATTTGTATCATGAAGGATATATCACTTGCATCTCTGTGCAGAAGGGACATTATAAAGACCCCACGGAGATGAACATGATATTGAATTTTCTTTATAATATATAAGCGACAGAAAATTCACAGAGGGCGATGTAGTATGGTTGAATCCATGGCCAACTTGGTAAGTCAAACTATTGAGAACCATATGGCCAAAAAAATTACAAATATTGATTTCACTAATTTCTTTCTTTATTTTTTCCGGTCGGGCAATAAGAAGAATTAACAACTAGGTTGTGTATTGATTGTTATCGGTTTATGATTGGCCTTTATTTTCATAAATTATATTATATTTATGAATTGGAATTTTATATTTTTTTAGTTTATACCATATTTCATATCACATGATCATCATTTGAATTACACTTTAAGGACAAAATTTTGTATTTTTTTATATTGAATAAGTTTATATTTTTGTAAAGATCATAAAAAAATTAGCATAAAATTATAATTGATATTTATTGAGCTTAGAGGGTCATTCTACAGCTCAGTATGATGAGTAACTTCTATAGCCAGTACGATATGTAACCCTCCGTCCATTATTAAAGTTGAAATTTTGGTCATGTCAGCCAAAATAAAAAGATTTAAAAATATAAAAGTAAAAATAAATAAATAACTACACAAAACATTTAACATCAAAGTTGAAATTTTGCTCATGTCAGTGATTTTTTTAATATAAAAATAAAAGTAAATAAATAACTATACAAAACATTTAAATAATGTTTGCTCATAAAAAATCTGCAAGTGAAGAAATTGGATCCCTCTTGGCTCATGTTAGATGATGGCTCTATGCTGGTTTAATTCAATTAATGATCGTTAATAATATTTTGATGCATGTCATTTGTGTACCTTTATCCCGAGGATGGACCACATTAGTTGGTATGAAACATCCACCAACATTCTTAATCCAAAAGACAATCTCTTTATCAATATAGATCACAAAAGTCTAAAATCTAACATTTTAATATTTGTTAAAAATATTAAATATTATTAATATATTTAAATTCATATTTTTTAAAAATTAAGATTTAAATTATATAAATTAATATATCAAAAATATTATGTAAAATTTATTCATCTAAATTAAGTTAATAATAAGCACGCGAAGTGTATGATTTGATGGTGGGGGCTTTTGGTTGCCACGCTCCCCACCAGGTTTCGATTTCGATGGTGCGCAGCAGCATATTTGATGTAATGTTGTCCCGTCGTACAGACGTATATGATGTAATATGATTGTAACATGTGGCTTTTCAGCGGGGAAGACGTATATGATGTAATATGATTGTAAGACGTATATGATGTAATATGATTGTAACATGTGGCTTTTCAGGATTGTAACATGTGGCTTTTCAGCGGGGACCTTCCCCGCGTGAAAAAAAAAATTAAGTTAATAATATTTAAAATATTACATGTGGCTTTTCAGCGGGGACCTTCCCCTGCCCCGTAAAAAAAAAAAATTAAGTTAATAATATTTAAAATATTACATGTGGCTTTTCAGCGGGACCTTCCCGCGTGAAAAAAAAAATTTTAAGTTAATAATATTTAAATATTAAAATCAGTTTTAATTTTAATACTAAAATCAATTTTAATTTTAATATATAAAATCTATTTTTAATTTAAACTTTATTAAAATTGTTTGAGAGGATAAAATATTTAAGTTCCAAAATTTGTATAGAGTTAAAAAAATACTGCAAAGGGAGATTTGCTCTTTTTAAGGATAATTAAAATAGAAAATAAATGAGTTGCTCCATTTTTTTTAATGTTTTTTTTATTTTTATTTTATATTTAAATTAAAATTTTGGTAACGGATATTATTTATCATTATGATAGTTAGAATTTTAATTTAGTTATATTTTATTATTATTTGAAAATGTTGATTTGTGCAATTTGGTATGAAGGAGATATTTTCAATTTGAAATTCATACATTGCATTATTTAATAATGATGATGACGACGTTGGCTATTAAATACATTATTTTAATTAGAAAAACATAAAATTATTGAAAAAAATTATTATTTATCTATACTTGTATTTTATTTAAATGGAGATGTGTAATTCCTAGAATGTTTAATTTACTAAAATATTAGTAAAATACTAATAGAAAAATAAATTTCAATGTGGACCATAATATATATTTTTTAATTTTAATATAAAAATAAAATCATAAATTAAGTGGAGTTGAGACACTAGGTCCTACTAGAAGAGGAGGCCTACTCCTTGAGCATC
This sequence comes from Pinus taeda, assembly GCA_000404065.3. Lineage (NCBI taxonomy): Eukaryota > Viridiplantae > Streptophyta > Pinopsida > Pinales > Pinaceae > Pinus > Pinus taeda. The sequence goes on from APFE030894590.1 coordinate 68,032, forward strand.
ATCAAAATGGATCAATATTAATTTATCAACATGTACAAATTCTACTCCATATGGTTTTGAACATGTGTCCTATTACAAGGAACCACATTCATTAGGCCTTCCTTAGACTTTAACAATAAATTTTTTGCTAAGTAGGTCTCTTGTCTCACCAACAAAAATGTTTGATACAACAATTTGGAGTATGGATTGGAGTGAACTTAAAATTAGATTATTATTCCTATTATTATTTACATAACAATTAAAAGTAAAATATTTTTATAATTAAAATAGATTATGTTGTTTATTATAACCGAAATGTAATTGTTCTTATATTCAATATGGAATTAACATGCGGCACATACATATTCATATAAAACTAATATAGATCCATGTAAAATATAAATGTAACCTATTACTTACCAAATAAATTATACGAAGAAAAAATTAACTCCTCTAACACATAAAATTCATAATTAAAATAAAATATAACAGCTATTTTTAAAAATCAATTTATTAATCTTTGCCGAAGAGAAATAACTTCACACATTAAATTAAATTTGTATGTTATTCCGTACCAAAAAAGCTCACCAAATCCTTTGATCTAAAGATTGTGATTATCATATTCACGTAATCTAAAATGTGATTTTTCTCTCTAATTTCTTAAGTTGAGAATATAATTGTTTATCATTTCGTAGGGAGTTTCATAAGTTAAATTTGAATGCTCCAAACTCCTATGGAGATTTGAAGATTCGTCAAAAGGTACCATGAGTAGTTAGAAGATAATTTAATTATAAATTTACTTTGGGAACCAACTTTTGAATTATTCGGTTGCTTTTTAAACGATGACATTTGATGTTGTTATAAAATATATATTTTTATCAGCAATATACAATTAATTTTGGTCTCCCAACGACCTAGGTTGTCCCACCAATAAAGCTGTTAAATAGTAAGAATCTATCAAAACAATAATTTTCCGTTCCATCTTATATGACTTATTCTACTTTCATTTTTATTATATTCATTTGTAATTGGTCCATGCATTATTTTCATCTCCCTACGACCTTAGTTGTCTAAGGAATAATGTTTCCTTAATCATTATTTCATTTCCATCTTTTTAAATTATAAATGCTTTCATAGTTTCAATGCAGCGAAAAAGGCGTGCTTATTTCCTTGAATTTTTTTATGATCTTCAGTGCTCATTCATCAAAGGTTATTTTATGCCTTATTTATTACCCTTTTATGTGCATGGAAACATGACTCGCCATGATGTTGCACCATGAGTGCAAACAATACTCCTATCCAGCTCGAATTTGTTATATTATAAAATTTCATATACTAAGTTTGTTTTTTATAAATCCAAATAAAATCTATATCAAATCAAAAGGATGTGTTAAAACTAGTAGCATTATATTCCTAATACAATTCTAATATATATAGATGCATTAAAATTTTATTTTTAAAAAGTTTTTAAAAATTCATTTAAACCAAGTTTATTTTTTTTTTTAAATAGATTGCTTTATAAATTATATAAATTTATATAAAATGCATATTATTTGAAAATATACATAATAATTTGTAGTTGGGCATTGTCGTAAGCTTCTTACCCCTAAATGATGGAAGTTTTGTTCTTAATTTTTGTTGGATTTCTTCTTTGTTAAATATAGTCATCCTTAATAAAGCTTGATTATAAGAAGTGCCTAGATTGACTATTTTTGGAGGCATGTGAAAGAGCACCCATCCATTCGATAAGAATGTGGATATAAGGCAACTGCATTTAGCCTCACGAGATTATTTTCATTAGTTGTGAATGTGGAGAAGGTTTATGACCTTCTCATTGTGGGTAACATTAATCTATTCCAACTCTACAAGCTTGGAAAGACTTGCCATCAAAGCATTTCCATTAGATTAGGTTATTTTCTCCTTCGTGCAAAGCACCTTATGGACCTCCTTCACTTATGTCTTGTCCATATCAATCTCGCTAGAAATAATACCTAGAGAAAATAGAAATAGAGAAACAACAATAATAAAACTAATACCAAACTATTTTCAAACTAAAAAAATATATCCCTTCACTTTGAAAATGGAGGAGCTCAAAAGGATAGCAAAAATTGATGTCAATGAAAAAAGCATCTGAAATAGCTAGATTTGTAGTGGGGATCCAAACAACTATTGATTCCTTAGCCAACGTGAATACAGAACCCTCATGGACAACCTTGTTAAATCTAGGTACCTTTGAATGAGCCAAGGAGGAGGCTCAAAATCTAAACTCTCCCTCACCAAAATCACACTTGCTCCTCTATAAGATGCTTCCCCTAGTGCCACCCTCCTAGATTCCCAAAGAGTATCTATTAATGAATGAAACCATATGCATCAAAGGAGATATTTGATATCTCATATTTCTTGTGGAGCGAAATGTACTACTTTGATGAACCATGTGTGAGTCCGTTTCAAGCTAGTGAGGGAGGTGGGAAGACTACGTATCGCCCCATGGTCAATATGGATACCATTTGTTAGATTGATAACTATGTCAATTGTAGGGAGAGATAATTAAGAGCCTAACTTAGATTAATGGATTAACCTAAAACCCATTTTTATGTAAGACCATATGCTCAAGGGTGGAGGCCACCTTGGTCCAATAATCATTCTCATCGTTCAGTTATTGCTTGATGTGAAAGTAGGATACTAATTCAAAATAACCGGAGAGTTGTTTGATTCTGCATATGTTAGAATTAAGGTGATTTCCTCTAAGGGTGGATCTGTCCTTCATAACTTAAATTATCAACACAAAATCCCTTAGGACTATCAAGGATTGAATGTCTTCTCCTAGGCAATAAAAAGATCCAACCAAAGTGAATATGTTTTTGTGAGATTGTTGAAAACCCTTCCCAATCCACAAGTATAATGTGCTACTCTACTTTTACTCAGATCATGTAGATTCCCCACCTCACCTTCCACCCCTTATATAATAAGTCATTATGGTTATCTTGTATCTAAATTTATAATTTTATACTAATATTTTAATCTTATATATTTAATTATTATATATTTAAAATCGTAAAAGATTATTTTCAAATAAATTGCAAGTTCAAAAATAAAATCTAGGATGGATATTATACATAAACCATTGTTGTTTGTTTGTTTTTTTAAGTAAATAAGTTTTTTCTATTAAACTAATACTAAATTACACAATATCAAAATCCTTGTACCATGGTTTGCTAAATTGGAAATCAGCCTAATGGAAAAAATTAATGTCTTTTAGCCCACATATCCATATGATAATTAGATACATACAAAAATATAAATTGATTAAGACTTTATTATGCAATACATTATGCTTGGTAAATTCCAAATAAAATAGAAAACTATAAGTTAATTGCCACTTTCAATAAGTCATAAAAATTTAAATAATTATGGAAATAAATAGATTCACAAAATCACAAGATTTGGTTGGTTGTAAAAATGCTACTAAATAGCCCATGGGGCTTTGGATTGATGGTGAAGGGGTGCACTGTTAAGGCACTCCTTGCAAATAGGTCACTGGTTCAAATCCCCATGGGTACTTAGGTTAGTCTTAATTAGAGGAAAAAAAAAATGCTACTCAATAATAATCAATTTTTCATATTCACATCGATTCAAATAGATAAATTAGTTTAGTTAAAATTAATGGAAGAACTCCTCGTAACTCAACGTCTCCATATTAAAACTTTAACTCAAGTATTATTATCTTAAAGGTATTGAGTTTGTGATCGATCTCCGACACCAAACACTCTCTCTTTGGTTGGTGTATGAAATTGAATTACTTTTTTGTGACCAACATTGTTCATTTCTCCTCGTTGTTTGGATGAAATGATTTTTTCGATTAACTCTTTGATCTTTTTGAATTTGATTAATAATATGTATTTTTTTGTGTGTATATGTGAGATTGCATGGGCGGCCACTTATATATATATTTAAGAATTTGTATGGATTGCATTGGAGTCCAATTATATATATTTTTTAAATTATGAGTGTGAATTATATATATTTTTAAAATATATGTAAAGATGTTTTTAATGTATTGTTTATTTATTGTATATAATTACAGAACATGTTATTTATACTAAAATTACAGAATTACTTTTAAGTATAATAAAAATTTCGTTATTTTTGTTTAAATTATTTTTATAAATTTTATATTAAAATAAATATAATAAAATGATTTGCGTAATCTATAAATTTATGCTATCAAATAGGTGAAAAACTTCTCCCAAATCTAAATATGTATTAGAAATACTTTCAACACTGGTTCATAGGTTATATTTATTTCACTATAAATTTAATATATATAAATGAACATTTACACATTTTCTTTCGAAAATTAAATTATACAAGAATAATTTAAAATTTTGTATTCAAAGACCACTGGCTTGACATGCGAGAATCTCATGCACCCATTATTGTAATGATTGAGGATAATCACTTATACCCCTTATTGTAATGAGAGGGTAGGTTATATTGTAAGTTTAAATTTTTTTAACTATATTACATAATACAAGTTCTTTTTTTTGGTATATTCGACCAAAATTTTCTATTGATATTCAACATAAAACCAGATTACAACTGAGATTCCTTGAACAGTTTGTGGACCTAGTCCAACATACGAAAATTTGTTGATATTACAAACCCAAAAACGACTATTAGTTTATCCAAAAAAATGGAAAATAATTACAACCAGAAAAGATTAGAGTGAAAATGGTAACCTAGCTAACTGACCAACTTAAAAAACCGCTTTTTGACATATTTATATAACTACTATGCATACGATCTCCATGGAAATAAAGACATAAGAGATGAAATATAACACAGACACATAAAAAACAAAACATTGCGAACAAATGTCCAAATAGTAGAAGATCAAATAAATAATCATTCATATAGAATGGTCATTGGTTGTTCTGGAGAAGAATTTTCACTAACCATATTAATGGGGGTAGCATGATAATCACTTTTCCATTCTGTAGTGTAGTACCATATGTATTCAAATTTGTATTGTTGTAGCACTCTATTTTATTCAAGTGCATTGTCTTCTCATCCATGTCATATAGGATGTACCTCAATCCTTTTGATTTCCTCCTCACCAACGAAGAGCTTATAGTTGTCCACCTATTTGTCCCATAACACCCTATGTAGTAGATTAGCCATCTACCTATGTTGAAATATCGAGTGCAAGAAGTGTAACCTTTTGTTTCCTCCATTTTCTTGGGTTAGGTACCCGATTAGCTTTTCCTACAAAGGTCTTTGAGTTAGAGTGCTACATTTTCTCACCAAATTCCTTTCCTTCTAGGGTTTAAATATCTTGTCAAACTTGCAGAGGCACAACATTAAAAAAAATGGTCAGTGACTCCCAACCAAAAATATGATGATATCTGGAAGATGATGGCCTCCCGCCTTTCCGAATGCAACCGTAGTGATACGACTTGGCGCTTTTAATTATGTTAGTTGTTTGACTTAAATGCTTGTACATCCTCCCGATATTTTCTTGGGGTAGCTACTAGTCACGCCGGTTTGGGACCTCCACCTGTCGGTTCCCCCTTATACGCTCGTTGCCTTTTGTCAACCCTAAGCCCGCTCGTTTTTCATTTTCACTCCTTCACTGTGCCGAAGGTTTGCTCTGCTCTGTGGAAACTCTTGCTCCTCTGTCGTTCTGGTTTCAACGCTGATTCGATGGATGCCTTCAGTTCTATGTGGCTATGGAGGTAGGGTTACAACGAATTATAAGACGGCCTCCATTCGGCATGATGATAATCTTTGGCTTACTATTTGTTATGCAAATATTTGTCATTCAAATGTTGTTTCTGGTTGATTAAACTGTAAGTTGGTCTCATGACAGGGTTTCTGCCAAGCTATTGCGCTTCAGCTCTGCTGCCAAGGTAAGCCATGGTTCTCTGTTGAACTTATTTGCCACTTGTTCTTCTGACCCTAACACCCTCGCTCCTCGTCTTCAGGGGTATAATGGTCGTTGTGTTTTTCAGTGTTGCCTCCTCAGCTCCAGGTGAGGATCTGCGCTTCAACCCTCATTCATTTGTTATGTTTAATTATTATTGTGTGACTGTATTGGCACTAATCGGCTCTTATTTCGTTGCAGGTGGCTCGAGGTAGCTGTCTCGGTAGATTGAAGCCCTCCGTGGCCTCTGGCAGTCGTTCGACTCTCCAGCCCTTTCCTACCGGTAGGGTCTTTCCATATTAGTTTGCCATAGAGTTCTGTGACTTCGTTTTTTTGTTGTTAGTTCGTTACCTGAGCAATGAAATAGATAGTATTTTGACTGTGTAACCCTCCTTCAGTCCTGTACGTTGGTCTTTGGTCCTCGTTCTGTAATACTGCTACTCAGTTGTTGAAACCCTTGTTCTGTAGATGGGTATTCGGTGGTTTCAAACCCTCGTCCTGTATGTTGAGGTTTATTTAAATTTGTAAAATGGGCATTCGATTGTCTCGAACCCTCACCCTGTAATGTTGATATTGGTTTGATAGAAACCCTCGTTCACACCGTTTCCATTCGGTAATTCCTCGTCATGACAATTAGTTGATTCTGTCTGGTTGTATCATTCTCTTGTTCGAAATCTCTGTTTCGAGGTTCGGTTTTGAATGAATTTTTTGTTTCGAAGGAGCGTGAGACGCCCTGGACTGTATTTGCTTTGTTTATAACAGTTAATGTAATGATACAAGTTTATTTGGTTTCAATCTGGCATTTGCTTTGGTCATAAATAAATTGAGGGTTATATGGGTTACCTGAAGGTTTGCTTGCGTTCACAACTTCTCGTCCTCCTTGTCTGGAAATAATGTATATGGCAGCGCCCTGCTCTTCCTGTAAATACTTGCTATTTTGTTATTCCAACGTAGATTAGTTACACAGAATTTATGTATCTATGTGTGAAATTTATCTGTACAGTGGTGATTTAATAGAGAATAAAAAAAAACAAATTTGTATTTCGAAATGACTGTATATTTCATTTCTCTGTCTGAGGAATCCCTTATATTGTTTGTCTTTTTCCTTTTTAATCTCTTGAGGCACAACCGTTCTCTGTTCAGGTAGAACTGCCCCAACAGAATTGGGTAACTGTCCACCAATTTCTAACTGTTCCTAACTAACACAATTCATAAAGATACTAATTAACTATCAACCTATTTTATTGTTACTAATTCCTATTTAAAAGAAACAGTTCACAATTTTAATTGACCTGGTCCTAACGAACTTCTGAAAAATAAAACAAATAAATAAAGTAAAATAACTGACAAGTCTAACACCTGTCCAGCTATGCATGTATGATTGTGTGTTCTTGTCTCTCCATGAGACCGTCAACCACCTTCTGTCTCCTCGGAGCTGGATGCTCCTGCATCATAACGACTTTCGCATCCTATGTGGACTATTCCGTTGGATGTTAAATGGATCCTTCTGGTTCATGTGCGTCTCTTGTTGGGTGGTACCAGTACCTCTCACTTAGACGATCACTTTCCTCCCCTCTCTACAGTAGAAAAACCTTGACACATCTGCAGCTGATCACTCACGAAGCACACCACCTTGGTTTTCGAAGACACCATTGCATCCCTGTCTTGCTGACAGTTAGAGCCAAGGAAAATATTTAAAGATTCAGCAACCAAGCCTCTATACCAGATGGGACTCCTACACCAAACGATGTGAGGTTTAATTGGGACTTCACATCGTGGAGATCTCCTAAATTTTGGTGTGTCTAGCAATGTCAATAGAACCTAATAAGGTGCATGATATGCTTGGAATTTATAGGAAGATCTTATAGTTTCCTTTCCAAATTTCTCAATCAAAGAGAATTTGGGAGTTTTCCATAGAAAACTTCAAGTACATAAGGCCTTAACCACAAGGTGTTAAGCTTTCCATGTTTCAAATATTCTCATGCCTTTTATCCCGCAACATGTCTAAGCTTCGTTATTTGAAATATATATGTTTGTTATTTTTATCAAAAACCTATTTTATCCTTTGTTGATACTCTTTGAAGAGCTTTCCATAGAAAACTTCAGGTACATAAGGCCTTAACCACAAAGTGCTAAGCTTTCCATCTTTCAAATGTTCTCATGCCTTTTATCCTGCAACATGTCTAAGTTTCGTTATTTTAAATATATATGTTTGTTATTTTTATCAAAAACCTAATTTATCCTTTATTGATACTCTTTGAAGTTTTGATATACCATATAATTTTTTGTTATTGTTCCTCTACCTACTAGTGTATCCTCCTTTTCAGTGTAATTTGGCTCTGACACTATCCCCTTCAATAATTTCATCATGGTAATTTTAGTTGAATAGGTAACATTATCTCCATACAATAGAATAATTGGATTGGGGTTTTTCCTATGGCCTTTTTTTATTGATCCTATATTATCATGGTGCATATATCTAAGATGAGAGTCCCATACCTTCTTATTTTGCACTAGTGTCTTCTTCAGGATTCTCATGATGTGTTTATTGGAAGACTCAACTTGGAAATTTCCTTGGGGATATTACTTAGATGAGTGTCAAATAAATATAAAAATATCAAGTTGTATTTTTGGTAGAAAGATACAAATTTCAAGAATTTGAAAGCCTTGGAATAGTCCATAATAATTTTCTAGTGATGTCCAAGCCTAGCTAGGATGTTTTCTTTAAGGAACTTACTGTCAACATTCTTACTACTTTGTTTAGTGGAAATACCCTCTATACGTTTAGTAAAACAATCTTTAGGTAATTGATATTCACTTATGCCAGTGAACAGAGGGTGGATGAGTTTCTCCTATGATCTATAGGCACAATTATTGGAAAGGGCCTTCTCCCTTGATAGATTTCAAGGATAATACACAGAATTTTTATTTATTAGAAAAACATTGACACTCATAGAATTACTTAAAGGTTAGTGAAAATCAAAGAAAAGGGTAAGATAGTAGTATCCAAACCTAAAAATTTTATTGTTAACTTTGTTGTAGAGTTCCCCCCACAAACCCCTTGATTCATTTATTTGATCAAGCGCTCTACCTCTTCCTCCAACATGCACTTGAGTGAAAAAAACATCAAGGTACTCCCATTGGGGCTCTAATTTAATCACAAGGTACTTGAACACTTTGAGTTTTAATCATCTTAATTATAACTTATTCATCCTTTCATGACATTATCCCATGGTCAACAAATGATTTATATCATGGTACCAACGAGATTATTAGTAGGGCTTCATATGCGTCTCCTCTTCCCCTTGGGTAGCACTGCCCATCATGCATCCTTCCATTGTGATCACCCCTAATTGGTTGCAAATTTTCCTTAGCCACTATCCTTGCTATCCCTTGACCTTTATCAACTTAGTGGGCATAGTCACCATATCATATTATTGAATTTTAGTGATCCACTTCAATCTCTTACCAATTTCTTCTTGCAAGTAGAGCATGTCCTTAACTGAAATATGGGGAACATAAGCAACCTTTTGAGCTTATACCACATGTTATTTGAAGGATTTTAACGCCTTGGATAAAACATGGGTTGACTTCTCCATGATTTTGTACTTCATAGAAACATCCCTTAGGACCTTACTAAATAAGGTAAGAGGTTTCTCATGACCCTCATCATTTTTTGTCAACAACATTGCAACAATAGTAGACTCTAAGGAAAAATGGAATATAATAAACTCCTTGGTGCAATTTATATTGGTTAAAATAGGAAATGTTTCCAAGGTATTTTAATTTCCAAGAATTATTCTTAGGTAGGATAATCTCAATTTCCATCTATCCTTCTTTAGAATGGTAGTCATAGGTTTGACAAGTTCTCCAAATTTTCCAATAAACCTCTTGAGAAATATTATTTTTCCAAAATAAAACATTTCCTTATTATCCTTTGGAAAGAAGATGGTATCCATGTTCTCCACCCTCTTAGTATAAAACTTCACTCCCCACTGAGAAGGAATGTAGCTTAGAAGTTTTCCTTCCACCATCCCAAAGAATGATTTCATGGGAGAGAAGGAAATGCAAAAATTTCTACACGTTTCAAAAACTCACTTCAAATGCTCTAATTTGTACATTATCCTCTTGGAAAATACTTTCATAACATTAAAGTATATCATTATAGATTGGCCTTCAATGATCGCAAAGGTATAGTTCATATCCCTTTGGAAATTTTCACATTCATTAACCTAAATGACATTCTTACATTTACAAATGTGCACCATAGGGTCGTGAATGTTGTTTTGAGAACATCTTCTTCGACCACTTTTCCTTGATTGTATTTATAAAATCTGTCACCCATTGAAATATTTTTCGACCCCCCCATCTCTTTCATCATTTGATCCACCTTAGATAGGGTGTAGTTGTCATTAAGATATGCTATATTCAAATGAATGAAGTCCACATAGATCCTTATCTCTCCATTCTTCTTCCTAACATCTACAAGATTGGCCACCCAAGAAAAATAGCTTATAGGGATGATAATATTTCTATTATACAACTTTTGTATTTCTTTTTAAAAAAGTAGGTGTAACAAGAGATTTTGTTGTCAGTTCTTCTACTTCAATAGGTTGACACCTTCCTTGGGAGGAATTTGCTGTTGAAAATTGAATGGATCAATAGTATTCATCTCTTCATGTCTTAATACATACATGTGTAAATTCCTTTATATTATTTAAATAGTTGGATGTGTTCCTGATTTTCCTTTGGGAACAACATCTTGGACAAGTTAACAAACGAGGTCTCTTCCTCCATGCGAAGATCGCAAAATTGTAAGTAAAAGATAAAAAATCACTTATATGGGGACCAAAATTCCAAGGAATTTTTTTTCTCTTAGTTGAATAACTCTTTGGCCATTAATCATATAAGGTAAAACATGCTTAGAACACTAGCCAATGTTTAGTTCACCATCTTCATCCTTTCCATATGAATCAATGTTCATATTGGTATATTCATCTACCATATTCAAAAAACTTTTGATATATTAATATTCTTAAAATACTTGCAATTGCTTGATATTATCAAGAACAATAGTTGTGTGTATAACCTTGATGGAGTATGAAAGATGGGAAAGGTTGGGGGATTTGAAATTCACAATAAAAGTTTGTTCAAATTATCATCTATGTGACTTATTTATTTTGACAAAACAATAATGTTAATAGCATCAAATAAATTGTTAAACATGCCCCATATTGTATCCTTATATTGTTTTATCCTAAGATTCTTGGGTTTGCAAGTTTCCCTTATGTCACAAGCAAATCAAAGTCCCCAAATATTTTGAATTGCTTATATACATTATTCTTGTTGCACCTAGTCCCAAAATTAAGTACTCATATTAAACCATGTTATTTGTGCTTTCAAACTCAAGCTTGAATCCATGATGGAACTCCTTTCCTCGAGGAGAGAATAGTATTTCACTAGCTCCATTTCCTTCTATAGTTCATTATGCATCAAAACATAGAGTCCAAAGGCTAGAAGTTCTTGGATTCTCTTCCTCGCACATCATATACTCACATCCATTTTTAGGAGTTGATTCATTTTTAGCAAAAATTTCCCAACATCGTTTCAAATTTAATAATGGAAGTTGGTGGGCCTTTCAAGTTCATCAATGACATAGGCCATTTTGTGTCCCATATATTAAGTAATGGGAATCCTCTCAATAACATTGGGTGTGTCTCTCCTTACACATTTAAGTCTCGTGGTTTCTTCTTGTCTTCTAGAACTTGTATTCAATCATGGCCTTAGTTTATACTTTATTATCACCTTAGCCATGATAGTGTCAAGCATCATCCTAAGCTAGGTATAAGACAAATAAAAGGGTCAATGATCATTTAAGAGTATGAATCCACCTTGTCTTTATTCCTCTTCCTCTATTGTAAGAAAACCATCTGACTCGAGGGAGGGAAAATCACCCACCATATTCATATGTCATAAGGATGAAACAACTTCTTGGGATTCATGAGCTATCTTAAACAATATTCCCAACTTTGCTCATATTATTACTCATAATAAGGAGCAAATGGCACTATCATGTTTGCTTGTAACCTAGAGGCTTATGGGACATCTATTTATTTTATTTTATTTTATTTTCTCTCTTTGAACATGTTAGGATGCATTTTATATTAGGTCTAACTTTTAATAGGGTAATTTTTTACCATAGGAGTAGGTCCCACAAAATAATGCATAGAATACCATTAACTTTTTTTATGTCATTAGTTGTATAATTTAATAACATATTTGCTTTTTTAAAGGTCATAGGATCCTAACCAATAGATGAACTCTTAGGCTTCTCTTCCATCCTCCTATCAAGGCATTCTCTTCTCTCATGGGATAATATTTAGTCTTGTGTTGTACATCTAAGGGCCTCATATTTATTTTTAGGTCATCAACATCCTTAAACACAACATCTATGTCAATTTATTTTCTCTTTCTTAAGTGGCTAGAAAAATAATTTTTAAATGCTATAGTAGAAGATACACTGGAAACAAACTTAGATGGCTTGATAGCCTAAGGTATATAGTGGTAGAGCTTAAGAAACCTACTAGTGAATTTTGGGGTTATTTACTATTATTTCTCTTTAGGGTGTTGAACTTTGCACAAACATTATTTGTTGTCTTTCTTGATACCCCACCTCTTTAAAATCTTCTCATGAAATTTATTGCATTACCTAATGGAATTGTTATGAAGGATTTTGAAACACTTTCTAGGCTCCCCTTCCAAGGAGTAAGAAACTATTCTATAAAACACATCATCATCCTCTATAGAAAATTTATTAGTGCAACCTTAGAAGATAGAAAGGTGGTCTCGATAGTTAGGACACTCTCCCATTAAATATAGGCACGAGTTTGAGATAGCTATCTAGCATAGCCCCAAGTTTATCCAAAGGAGGTAGTACCAAAGGCTTGAATTTTACTTCTAGCCAAGGATTAGGAGCATTGGATCCAACTAGGGGATTATTTATTTTTGAATATGAACTTAGGCATGTTTTCCAATAATACATAGGGTCCTTGAATGACCAAATACTTGGACTGTAGGGATAACCACAGTTCAAAGGTACATAGCAAATATGCAACGTGATGGGATATGATTTAGATATTCCTTTTCCATAAAGGTAATTTTTATGTAAGGGATTTTATGTAGTTTCTATCTTATCCAGGTTGTCAAAGGAGATGGGTCCTTGGGAAAGGTCTCCCAATGGTATATAAGGGTAGAAGTAATCTCAAAAGGCCATCATAAAGATGACACAAGAGTATGAAAACATATAACATGACTACTCTCAAAATGAACATTAAAAGTAGAAAGTGGGATAAAATAACATGTTTCCTAGTTAAATGCATAGAGGATCTTTGTTTTCTTCACCATATGAGATCTAGGTTTGGTAACAGAGCAAGTGGCCATCGCCTTGTGTTGGATCTTCTAACAATGGAGACAATGGTCCTTGAATGTAGTTTTTCAAAGTAATTTCTTGGATCTGTGCTTAATGGAGTTACATTCTTAGAGAACGCCCTTGATTTTTTATAGCTAAAATCTTGTTAGGAAATTCTAAGAGATGTATAGACCTTTTTCCATCACCGTATAACACATTCAAAAAGGAATTTTAGTGATCCTCCACTTAGACATCGATCATAAATTGTACATGGAATTCAAGTGATTGATGGATGTTGGAGCAATTGTTACTTGAGTGATTGTCAACTCTAGGCAATCCTAGAAATATGTGTGAGTTCTTGACTAAATTTAGTTTCTTAAAATGCTATTGCTACATTTGGTTTTTAAATTTTATGATTTGTCTAGGTTAAGGGTTTTAGAGATTTGTTTGGATTTAAACATTATGATTTTTTTTTTTTTTTTTTTTTTTAAAGGGATTATATTACCCTTCACCCCATATGAAAAAAGGCTTCTTGTAATTGTTGCATTTTTTGTATTCACTTTAATAAAAAAATTGGTTGTCCTTGCTCAATGACAAGGTTTCAATTTTTGAAGGTAAAGTGAATCACGTTGAGGTGCATATTAGGTGGCACTAGACACTCTTATCATTTTTTAGTGTGAAACCTTGCTGTGTTGATCCTTGACAAGCAATATGGATAATTCAACCCTCTAAAATAATGGGTAAAGGAGGAAAGATAATATAAAATGCTAATTGACTTGATTTAATGAAATCTTGATCATGCCATCCAAAAGATAGATTAGAGAAATCTAATAATTCATTAACAAGCAAATTCCCTAAACTTAGAGGACATAATGATAAGCTATGTCAAGAATTTGTTGGCTTTCACTAAACAACGCATAAATAAACTAGAAGGTTGGTTGAAATCATTAAATTAAAGGGTGATCGATATTTTGAAGTTACATGATGAGAGAGCAAATGGAAAAACCATTTAAGAAATAATTGTTTGCAAAAGAAAATGTGTTGCCAACATTGGAAAGTGAAGTGACAAAAGCAATGCATGTCGTAATACGTGTGAGAAGTAATTTGTTTGATGTTTGTTGTAACACCAATAAATAGGTTGATGCTAATAACAATGACATACATTTGTCTCTCTCATGCTATGTGACTCATAATGATGATCACGGTGATATTTCTAAAAGTGCACCGCACGAAATTGGTTGCTTTGAAAAATATACAAAAGGAATGGGGTCCAAACTCACAAAAAATGGGCTTTGATAAAAAAAGTTAGCTAAAAACAAATAAGAAATATCAAAGCTCTTATAAATATTAAGTCTAAAAAATGAAGGTAACACAAATAATGGGGATATTAGTTGCAAAATCATTGACATAAAATAAATTATTTATCGGTAACAATGTAACAAAACATATACAAAGGCAATAATTGATGCAACAAAGTGCATGTACAAGCTATTGAGGTAATAAAAATATTGAAATCATTGAGCCACAAGAAGAACATGTAAAATCCAAGTGTTGGAATTTGCACCCTTATAATATTTATCAACCATGGTCATCATACATATTGGCAAAGGCAAATGTCAAAATCCCCCATATAGATAAATTGTGGATGGATATTTGTATAAAATAATTTAATTAACTTAAAATTTTAAACTAACAAATCATTATCTTATTATAAAGCCCCATAAACATTAAAACTACACTAAATTATTAACCATTATAACTTTAAAAAATGTTGAAATATAATAATTATCCTAACTATTCATAAATAAAATAATTTAATTAACTTAAATTATCAAAACTCCTATAATAATGGAAACACTGACATGACGTTTATATAATAATGGAAACACTGACGTGACATTTATATTACTACTTGTATAAAAAGTCCTATAATAATGGAAACAGTGACATGACATTGATATTAATGTGTTTTGCATATGGATTCATTCAGCTATAAGTGACTTCAGTTGTTTCCTCAATTCTGTTAATTTAACATTCATTTGAAATTATGACCAATTTAACGTTAAGTAACGTGAAAATAAATATATGAATACTATTTCAATTAACTTTTATGGAATCCAAATGATAACTTTACCATTCACATGAAATTATAGATATATCTATCTAGAGACACGACTCATTGAACACTTATTATTAAACTGGAGGATCTGGGAACAAATTTGAAGTAGGGAATTGCTCGGGGTTGAGAGTAACGGTGAACAATTTTGAATTAATGCAATAAACAAGCAATATTATTATATGTAGCACTTGGTACGTAAGAGATCGAGAGAACACTTCCTCCGATGTAGAGTTGCAGGCTAGCATTTTCAGCACATTGTGCAATCCCATTCCTCAAATATCAAAATACCAGTGCAGGCTAAAGGATATTTTTCAGATCCGGGCAGCTTCCTTCATCTCACGAAAGCAATGAACGAAGCACTGAGAGAGCAGGCCTGCATCTACATATCCTTTTGCAGCTATGATCTGCACCCTCAACTTACCCATGTAGCTTGTACTCGTCACAAGAAGTGCCTGCCATGTTCAAATCGAATGGATAAATGAAAATCAGTACAGATTTATGATACCTTAATTTACAGATAAAACAAGGAAAGGGCTACATCGAACCTGGGGCACACCGGATAGCGAGAAATATAAAGTTTTAACCATATTTCCAGCGAGGGATATCTGTTCTCCCGGCCCGACCATGTTCGTCACGTTGAGCGTGGTGTTTGTTAGGGTTTTGTACATGCATTTAGCTGATGCCTATTACAACAACATTCCTTATCATAATAAGCACCTCAGTTTCAGGTTTTTTCCTGCAATCTCTCCTACAGATGCCAACAGTAATCATAATAATAATTGATGTTCTCATGTACCTCAGGTCCTTTCACTTTTGTTACATAGCCCAGAGCTTTGCCCATTATGATGGCTGCCAATGACATTTTCTTTCTGTCTAGATTTTCTTTTACCTTGCGAAGAATGTCTAAAGGATTATCCGATTTCTCCATCGGTATTCCAATATGTAAAAATCCAAACCTGTTTCCCCAAGGCCCCTTACTGTTGGGTTTAACCATCTGCTTCAAATTCTGCACATGGAAATGTGTTACCCACATTCATTTGACTGGAAAAAAAATCGTTATTCGAAACTGCTATGGCTACTAAATCATACCTTGGCGCAGGGCCTGGCTCTAGTGTTCATCGAGACCAAAGCAGTTAATCTCAGGTTTTCTACTGCCCCATCAATCTTCTCATCTGCATTCAAAATCTCAACTATTAGTAGTCACACATTGAAAATACATAAATGAGGAAGAGAAAGAAAAGTTATCAAGGATTTGATTGGGAGGACCGAGAGTAATCCGCAGGTAGCGTTGAAGTCCATAAAATACCACGCCCATTAGCACATCATTCACGGTCTGTAAAAAAATGCAGCGGGGTTCAGCAAAGCCAAGTCCTATTTGTAAAATGCTTCAAAATTAACAGCAACTATTTACCCCTCCAACAGAATTCTTGATATGCTGAATATCTTCCATTGTGAAAGCGGCAGAAGACATGACTTTTGGCATCCACTCCACTCCAGGGCCTCCCCGAATTGGCAACTGACTGTCGTTCATCCATTTCACTCTTAATAAACAGCTCATCAAATCGAGCAGTGTGTACCACATTATAAGCACAACGGTGAAAAGCCGCTGGCATATATTATGAATGGTGAACCCATGGATTTGGGATTTCTGAGATTCTGGGAAGAGTTGCGCACATTCAGAAGTGGGATCGCCGCGATTATCAGCCCTGGTAGAACAGGCAAGCAATAAAGACATGAGAGAAGCTCCATCTCCCAGAGCATGATGCAAGTTAAGAATCAATGTCACTGATGCCGTGCTGGTCTTGTAGTTGAGAAAATGAAACTCCCACAGAGGACGAGAAGGAGAAAGCCGCCTGAGATGCATATCGGAAATATAGTCATTCACATACTCAGTGTAGTCGTCTAGTCCGGGAGGAAAGTTGGGAACAAAAACATGATCATTCACATCCACCGCCACTTTCCTCCACTCTGCAACTCCTTTGTCATCTTTTGTCTGCCACCACAGAATACATGTCATGATTAGTTCAATGAAGTAAAACCAGAACAGTTATGCCAGTGCATTCACAGATCCTCCATGAATATACAAAGTAGGAAAGAACTGAGTACATGATACCATGATGCAAGAGAATCGGGGGTTCTGAGGCAACAGGATATCCCTGATGGCTCCCTTGGCGTGAGAAACATCGATGGGCTGGTCAAACTCATAGATCGCATGCACACACGGCGAAAATTCTGCAGTGTTGAGAATGTACCCCATTGGACTTACAGGAGATGTTAATTGGCAATCCATGGCCTCTGATTCACCGTAAAATCGCTTGACCACTGGCTGCAGCGAATTGGAAAGTGAACGAGAAAAAATGTGGAAGTAGGGGCGGAGGCAAACCTTCTTCTCAACGCCAAGGTTGGGTAGAAATGAAGGGGATGGATGAATTTTCCAGGGCAATTAGGTAGAAGTTATCTCTTAATTTCGAAAGGAGTTGTTTATAATGCGACTTTTTGGAAATTTTGGTGACGGAATCTGGCGAAGAAATTGAGGTTAAATTTTGATTTGTTGCAGTTAAAATGGTTTTTTAACTGCATATTTGGATTCAGCACCTTGAAAAACCTCTGGGACGCTTTGATTATGCAGAAACTAGCGATCAAATTTACAATTCTAATAAATTGCTGCCAGATTTTAACAAGAAAAATCCACCAGAAAAACTTCCAAAAAATCTCGTTATAAACAACTGCATTTCAAACCAAGCAAACCATCAATTCCCTTGTACCTTAACCTACCCTATCAAGCGTGGCCAGCCTCGAGTTTTGTGGAACTTTTTTCTATTTTAAAACATATTCGACCCTGTATATTACAGGGATGTAATTTGCAAATTATTCGTCACAGTTCATCGAATTGCAAATTGCATCAGTGATTTGGGAAACAATTTATAAAAAATTATAAAACCATCCCAGATCTTTTATTGAAATTGTGAAAACTAGTCAGGGATGTGAAAATTTATGTTAATATATAATACATTTTGACAGTATATATGGTTCAAAATAATCAAACCGTCAGGTGGGCGTTTCCGTGTCGTACTGGGTTTTGGGGTTTGGTAATCACTTTACGGAATATTGTTTTGCTTGGAATTTAGTAATTTTTTTTGTAAATTTTAGTGGGGTTTTTAGTTTAATTTTTAAATTTTTTTTGGGAATTTATTAAAATCACAAGTTTGATAGTTAATTGTGCACAATTGAATCTATATTTATAGTCAAAAACCAATGTAAACAAAGCTGCATATAAAATTGGCACAAGTTAATAATTATTTATTTAATATTGAATGATGACAATTTTTTTATATAATGCTTGTATTATAGTACACATGTGATGTCATTAAATTATTGAACGATGTCATATTTTTTAAAATTATTTTTTCTAAATTATAAAATAAAACTCATAAAAATTGTTTCTCGAGGTTGGTATTCAGATCCATATACTCATAAAAAGAATGGGATCTTTCTGGAGAACAGTTTCTTTTCGAGAATTAGAAGAGAGAGATTCTAAGGCTGAAGAAAACCCTTTACGGGATATGTTTGCTACTAGTTCCAGTAGAGTTTTAAATTCTGCCGAACTTGCATATGAAGAACCCGAGCCTTCGACCCGTTGGGAACTACCTGCTATAGCGCCCTCAGAAGTATATAGTGACCTCTCAGCTTTTCATTTGATAGCGGCTACTAGAATAAGCATTAAAGAGTTTGTAAGACAAATTCAGGAGAATTCAGATAATATACAGACTATATCTCTATTGAAACCCAAAGAATTACAAGCAGAGGCAAAGAAACTGAAAACAAATTATTTGCACTTAGGATGTATTTGAGTAGGAATCAATGCCCTAACTCATAAAGGCCTAAATACTTTTATGCTAGCAATTGTCAGAGATATGACGCACAACAAGTATACAGATTCCTTAATAGGCGGGATTGTTGCTCCTCTCTCTGATGGCCCAGTTTATTTTGATTGTTATCCAAATTTCTTTGTTTATACCTTTGACGAAACCATAAACTAGATTCTGCAACTCCAAATTCAGATTACTAGTTTCAATATGAAAAAGAAGAGAAATAATATTGCCATCCAGACCAAACGTTGTTTTCGTCACATTAATACTCTTTGGCCAGCCATCCGCCATACCCCCAGCAGAGACTCAAAGTCAAGTATAGTCGTCCTCACTGATGCGAAAAATCAAAAAATTAAGCATCAGACAATCCAATGGTAAGACTTGACGTTTCCAGAACACTGGGTTGTAAATAATCCTAAGCCTCTCATTCCTAAAAGTATTACCTTTGCTGATATCACAGAAAATATGTCTTCTACAGTTATATCTTTCCCTAGAAGATCCTCCATTGACTGGAGAGGTATAGAGATTGCTTGTAAACAGTCCAAGTATTACAGAGATCATTCCACAGTAGATACTGCTTGTTCTACTTCATCTTTTTGTAAACATAATTCTTTTAATGAGTTAGCCCAGCTTGTAAATTATTATTCTTTAGAAGTCAAATGTCCATATTTTCAAGAACATGTAAATCTGCTCACTCTAGTCGAGTCTGAAATCCATAACAATCATAATCCCAGGACTGGTATTGCTCCTCCTTCCACATATGTAAATTCATGCCCAAATCCCAAGTGCTCAGATATGCCTTTCCCACATGAGCAAGATTCAGATCATGTACTCATGATGCATGAAATTGTAACATTAGAAGGAGAAGACCTAAGGTTGACCGAGATGATATGTCAAATGAGACCAGTGAAGCCCAGATTTGGGATATCTTGAGCAGGCCAATGGTCTGATACCAGAGTGCAGATTTCGCCTTGTTCCTTATGACTGCAAAAAGCATGCAATAATGGAAATGCATAAATTTTTCTTTCTTATGGATGGATGCTTGAAATCTAAGATTAGTGCCCAATGGATGAAAGCTATGCTAAATTGGGGTCTATACACTAATCCTCAAGCTGGTGAATTTGATCAAAATTACACCCCTGTAGAGAAGAAACAATTTACTGAAGATTGGAAACACTATATGGAGATGAATAACACTTGGACATCTTCCTATTCATGGAAAGATAATATTGCTCCATTGAATGTCTGCACTAGTTCTACTAGTGCTTCAGCAAACAAACATGCTTGCACTGTATTAGATGGATCCAAGGTTGAAACTCCTACAACATTTCCTCCTTATAAAGGAATTGTTATAAGAGAAAATCAAAATGCAGCCAAAGCCATCCTACTGGCACACAAAGATGACAATGCCCTATGCATTGATGGCAGAATACAGAAAGCCAGTGAACATCTGAACTGGAAAAATACTGCAATAAAAGGCTTAAAAATGAATGTTGCAAAATCAACAGAAGTCAAGGAACAAATTGATATTGTACAAGTATCAATTAATGATGTAAATAAATGCTTGAACAATGTACAGTTTGATTCCAGTTTGATTCGTTCCTATGCAAGAGAATCTTTATCTAAAATAGAAGGAGTAGAAGAAAAGTTAGTTGATCATTTAGATACAACTAAACATCTCATAATTGGTTTAATAGATAAAGTTGAAAAGATGAATCTGCGTAAAGTTGAAAAACCAGTACCAAACTCCTTTCTTGTAAAAAGAGGCATAAAGATTCAGGATCCTGTTAACACTGTCAACAAATTTCCAGCTCTATTTCCTAAAGAAGTAGTCTCCTCCTTAGAATCAGAGACCACAGCAAAGATAACCATTGCATCTTTGTTCAAGGATGAAAAAGAAGAAAAAGGGAAGGAACCAAAAAGTCAACACACACAAATCTTTCTCATATATGAACCTCTTGAGCATAGGTTCACCAAATACCTAGCACCTGACATTGAAGGAAAAGGAAAGCTTCATGAAGCACATACCTTTTTCCCAGATTCCCACAGAGAGTGAAATATAGATAACATGAGTGTCGGCGAAATCCGGCAAATGATTGACATGATGTATACAGAATATAAACTCATGTGTCTTAGAGGGAAAAGTGAAATTGATGCTTATAGGACAATTATTCAATGTTTTATAGGGACACTCCTCAGGTGGTGGGAGACATTATCCTCTCCTAAGCTCATTGAAACAATGGAAGCAGATGTGCTTAAAGATGAGAAAGGAGATGTAATACACAATTCTGATGGCACAGTTACCAGCAATATGATAGGCGCCCTGACATCAATGATCCTAGAACATTGGTGTGGAAGTGAAACATAAATTGCTGATAAAAATGAAGTCATTTTAATGAATCTAAAATGCCACAAAATGTCCCAATATGAAGACTTCCATAGAGACTGGATGCAGAGAATCTATGAAGTTAAAGATTCCAAAAACCTGTTATGGAAACATGTGTATCTTGCAGCCTTGCCATCCAGATTTGTCGATTATATTAGATTACAAGAAGTATTCCAGTTACCTTTTGAGTCATACACATGGGGTGAGATATATGCTCACATTACAAAGACGCTGGTAAGTCATTGTACAAGCTCAAAGGTGAATAAATCTCTGGAAAATCTTTCTAGATTACCAGACAAGAAGTCCATATGTAGTAATTATGGACTTACAACAGATGATCCTTTGGTCAAAAATAGAAAAGCTAAGAAAAGAGCAAAGAGAGAGTTCAAAGAAACTTTCTACAAGAATAGAAGAAAGTATCCAAAGGACAAGAAAAGGTATTCTAAACCAGTGAGAGGCCAAGCCTCTAGAACAAAGAGAGGGTATTATAAATATGTTCCCAGAACACACTATTATAATCCCTCCGATATTCACCTACACACAGCCAAGCAAGAGAAGTGGAACAAAATGACTTGTTGGTTATGTGGGCAAAATGGACATACATCCTCCAGATGTCCTCAAGTTGAAGAGTCAAAGTTAAAATAGAGGCAAGAAATCTGAAGCCTTTGCTCAGAAAGCTAAACAAGTTAAGCAAGAAAGAAGAGAACCAATGCTTTGCATGAAATGTGGTTCTCGAGCACACAAAACAGAGCGCTGCCCGAATGTTACCATCAAAGAAATTGCTCAGCAGCATCATCTAGAAGAATCATCTTATGATTCTTTCAGTTCTTCTTCCGCAAAAGAACTACATGCTCACATGGAACAATATTCAGACTCTAGTTCTTCAGATTGTTTATGTTCTGATCCTGAAGAATGTGCTTGTCATGCTCAATATGATTATGATTCTGAATATTTCAGTGAATCAAGCGAAGAAGAAGAGAGGCCCAAGCCTCAGAAAGAAAAAGTCTTCATTGCAGCAACAGAAGAAGATGAGCTGAAAATTCTATCCCAGATAAAAGCCATGGAGGAAGGAGACATGAAAAACCCCCTGATCGAAGCTTTTACAAACCAGCGCAAATCCAAAGCTTCAAAAGAATAAGGTAAGAAGTCTTTATTTATTAATGCTTCATATGAAAGAAATACAAAATCATTTCAAATGAATCACCAAAAGCCTGATAGAGTGAGATCACTCACTCTAGGAGAAGTAAGCCGTGAGATTCATAATCTCAAGGCAGAAATTTCTACAATGAAAGCTCAAATTGCAGCGCTGAAGAAAGGTAAACAAGTGGCAAAAGAATAAGAAGATGATCAGCTATGGGAGACTGCTCAATATAGCAGTAACCAAAAAGTCTAGAATGATGAAGGAATGAAGGATCCAAACTTTAGGTTCAGAAATATGAGATTATTAACTATCAGCGACATCATGTTAAAGTAAAAAAACACTAAAAACAACTCTATTTTATATTTTAATATTAAAAACAAATTCAATATCTTATTTTAAATTTCACAACGTAACTTTTTTTTTTAATTTCCAACGAAAAATCTGACAGAAAAGTAAATTTATAATGTAGTCCGATTATAAATTGAAGTAATGATAAATGTAACTTAGATCTTATACTTTTGCAGATATTCGCCTTCGTGTACCACAGTGTATTAATTAAGTAATTAAGACGGGTCGGTTTCTCAACCTCCAAACTTTAAGCAGCATACGGTGTATTGCATATCCATTACCAGCTCATAAATTAGGGTTCGATCTTTTGTCTCTGTAGCAGTCCACTCTGGTACTTCAACCCCATTCTGTCAGTGGTGATTCAGCCGCATTCTATTAATCTTCTGTTCCATTCCAGTGGCTCGGCCTTCTTGTTTTTATTGAGGGTTGGGCCTGTTTCTTTTTTTCGACAAGAAAAGACAAGTATTTTTGTCTTTATATATAGAAAAAGTCAGTTTACATATTTATTGAGGGTTGAGCCGGTTTCATTACAATGGATTGACAAAATAATTATTGGGTGGCGAGCCTACTCTAGTGAGCCCAAATTCCAAAGCATTTGACAAGATATTCCTCGTGTTATTCACAAACAAAACTCTGGGATCAGCACATCTTCAGTATTCATCCAATAATGACTCACTAACTTTGTTAGATCAGCCACACGTGTAGGCTTAGGATTAAGATAAGTGAAAATCTACAATTATTTTTGGGATTAAATAATGAATTGTCCAAACATGTCCGTATTTTTGAACGGCCATTTGATTCCCATGGCCAGGCCACCAGATATGGCGACTCTTATTTGTGCGATTATAGAAACATTAATGCGCGCTGACATGGGTGGTGTTTAACACCATATAACATTTTCGTGCGGTTTTTTCTCATCACCTCGCGGGGGTGTTATATGGTGTTAAACACCGCCCCATATCAGGTACATTAATGTTTCTATAATCGCACATTTAGCAATTGTCCACCAAATATATGTAACATAGGAGAGGAGTTGTGTTTGAATATTTACTCTCTAATATTTAAGTTATTAGTGATGTTTAATTTTAATGTTTTTTAATGAGTTAAAATTTAATAAAAAATAAATTTATAACAATGAAATTAGAATATAAAATTAATTTGATATTGTAAATTTGTATAACAGATATGAAAAAATAAATTTGAAATTTTACGTTTTCTGATTAATATTATTAAGATTGATTCAGTTTAATTTTTATATATTAATTTATATCTAATATTATATAGGGTTATCAAATTTCAAGTTCACAATAGTTTAGTTTAACTAATCAATAAAAAAAATACTTTACCTTATAGATATATTGCACATATTTTTTAATTGATTTTGCTTAAAATTTAATAGAACATTTTGAAATAATAAATTTTATTTAGGCAATTCACATAGTTTAGGTCTCTTAATTTTTTTCAAAATTCTAAGTGGACTTAGGTATTTGATAATAAAAAATTGTAATATTATCTAAAAAAAAATATCAATAATCAAAAAATTAAAAAAATCTATCAACCATAAAAAAAAATACTAAAGAGTCTCACAACCAAATCCACTTAATCTTTCTTTTCTTTTCTTTTTCTTTTTTATTTATGGATAACTCGTTTTGGGCATGCATCGCCTGTTTTTATCATCATAGACCTTGAACTGGTTAGCAGTTATATTGTTTTTGAACGAAGGTTTTGTTCACTACATTGGTGTGATCTGTTTTGGGCATGTACGGTTTGTTTTTATCATCATAGGTATTGAATTAGCTACAAGGTGTCTTGTTATCACATAATTTTTTTTGGGTGACAATCACATAAAGAATAATATCAATAAGTTAAAAAGGGTGTGTTGTTTTTTAATGAAGATTTTGTTAACTATATTTATGTAATAAATCATTATATAATTTATTCAATTTGTTTTAATATCAAATAACATTGTGTTTTTTGGGTTGTTTTTAATATCACAAGTATTGAAGTGGTTAGGAGGTATATTGTTTTTAATAAAGATGTTGCCAATTATATTTATGTAATAAACTATTTTGTGATTTATTTAGTGTATTTTAAATCTGTATTTTTTTTTTATGTCTTTTATGTTTTTAAATAAATTAACAATTATGACTATATAGACTTTGCATATTTTATAATAAGTTATGTGATAAATCACTTTGTAATTTATTGAATTTATATACAATTTGTTTTAAATGAATTAACATATATTTAGATTTATTTAACTTCTAAATAGACTAAATTTAAGAAGATTTACACCTTTAGAAATTTGATTACTCCAAAACTTAATAGATTAAGAATTAAATTAGATATATAATGATGTAAATTAATTAATTAATTAATATATAATATATATATATATATAATATATAAATAATATATTATTATTTTTTCTTGTGTTGGCATTTTTCTCCAACATGTTTTAATAATTTAATCTTTTAAATTCATAGAAATAATAATTAAAAAAAAAAGTTTTGAAATATAATAGTATATAAATATGCATTATTATTTAATTTTAGGTAAATAATCTTAATTATAACATTATTTATATTTCCAAATTTATATATCGTATAAAGAATATTTATTAATTAAATATAAAATGTTTTAATTTTTATTAATTATATAGTCATTAAAAAAAATTGCATTAATAAAAAATAAAAATAAAAAAACAAAAATCTCTAAAAATTTAACATATCCATTCTTCAAAAATTTTTTATTAGAGTAATTATGGTGACACTTCAACATTTAATTATTGGCTAGAGTCCCTTCAAGGCTACTTTGATTTTAAAAATTACTTAACCTTTACCATGGCATCATACATTAACATATATCTTGTTTTTGGTAAGAACCGATTTTTCGTACCTTAGCTTATTCGTTCTTATATATACTATGGTCATCGTTTTTAATTAATATACCTTGCACCTAGAGGAGATCGCCACCAAAAGGTTTTTATTCTTCTTTGTTGTTGTTAATCTTATGATGGGTCGCAACCTTGACTTAGTTATAGTATTTTTAGCTTGGAACATTTGTTACGACCACCAAGGTCACCACGCTTAGGCATACTTGCTTTGTTATGTTTATATGTGTGCTCCATTTGTCAATGATCCTTTTGGAGTATCCAACCATAACACACTTGCGGTCTCGAGATTTTTCACGGATGATGTGTCACCCGATCCATGGTATTCATGAGTTAAAGTTTAGATCGATCACAGAGAGGTGGCTTTTACCGTTATGGGGTAACTACCCGCACTCCCACCGCACTTAGTGTGAAGCCAAATTCACACAGTGTTCTAGATCTTTCTAGATTAGGTTTTTCTAGATCTCCAAGATTCTAGATCTTCCTACACTGCCAATGGTTTCTAGCTCATTCCAGATCTCCATCTGAATCACACACAGGATTCTAGATCCTTCTTCTGCCTCTATAAATTTGTAATTTCTCTGGCCAAGGAAAGCAAGCCAAGGCCTAAAGCCTATTATGTAATGCAAAGTGATTTCTGTTCTCCAGTGATTGTTTTATCTATTCCGTTGTTTCTAACTAAGTAATCTTGTTGTTTCTCCATTTCTCTGTCTCTATGAATTATTCTCTGTTATTGCCGTCTAAGTCTCAGAGTATAAATCCGTTGTGTGTTATGTATGCTCTGGTCTAACAACTGGTATCGGAGCTAGGGTCGAATATCCACTGTGCAAACCTCTTAGTGCCATCGCCTTGCTCTGGCAACGTTCGTTAAAACGTTGGTTGCTACCCCTGGAGCTGTTGAAGGATCTGTCCATGAAATAGCTGAGGAATGTTGGAACTAAAAGACAGTTGCTGTAAGAAAAACAAGGTCGTGGACCTATGTTGAAACGTGTTGCTGGAGTTTGAAAAGTGGAGATCTGTGGAGATTGGAGTTGAAACGTGGTGTTCGTAAGTTTTTTTTACATCAAGTTTGCACGTATACGTCAAGTTTTTTTTCTCAAACCAAACATATGTATGTGTGAAATGTGAAAAGGTTAAAATATTATATATGTTTTTATGTTTAATGTGAAACATATATAATTATATGTTGGAATTTTGAAAAGTATATTTTAAAAGGAGCAGGAATTTTGAAAAGGGTATTTTAAAAGGAGGAAGGTCATTATTACTAAATTTTAAAGAGTAATAATTAAAGTTTTATTTTTAAGTGGAGTTTTTTTGTGTATTGGGGCATGAATTTGATTGAAAATGGAGACAACACTTACAGATTTGGAGAAGTTGAGTGGGGCTAATTTTGCCCCATGGAAATCACAGATGGAGGATATACTGATTTTAAAGGATCAGTACTTGCTGATTGAGGGCACAACAAAGAAACCCTCATCGATGACAAATGAAGAGTGGAATAAGCTAGATGGAAAGGCGATTGCAACAATCCGCCAATATTTAGCAAAGAATGTTTATTTCAATGTGTCTGGAGAAAAGATGACTGAAGGATTATGGAAGAAGCTCCATGATCTATATGAGAAGAACACAACATCAAACAAAGTGTTCTTGATGAAGAAGCTTTATAATCTCAAAATGAAGGAGGGCGCTTCAGTTGCTGAGCACTTGAATGCATTTAATATTATTGTTAATCAACTTGCCTCTGTTAAAATCATTTTAAATGATGAAATTAGAGTTATTTTGCTAATGTGTTCTATGCCAGACAACTGGGAAAATTTAATTGTAGCTATGAGCACTTCAATAACTACAGGGACCCTGAAGTTTGATGATGTTAGCAACATTTTAATGAATGAGGAGCTATGACGCAAGTCAATTGCGGAAAACCAGGGAGGAGAGGCTCTAGCTCTCGCTGATCGTGGTAGGAGAATGGATCGAGGTTAGCAAGGGCGATCAAGATCGAGAGGCCAATCAAAATTAAGGAGAGGAAGGATCATCTGCTTTCATTGTGGCAAACCCGGACACATGAAGAAAGAATGTCGATTCTGGAAGAAAGGACAAAAGGATCAAAGACCGTCTAGTACAAATCACAAGTCATCTAGCACAAATGAAGGTGAGACAACTGTTGTAGCCACAGATGGTGATGTGTTATTTACTGTTTCAGTAGAGGATGCATGTGTATATATATCTAGCAGTGGCTTTGATTGGATCCTTGACTCTGGGGCATCTCACCATGTAACCCCATGCAAAGATAGTTTTGTTTCATATAATCCGGGGGATTATGGTAGAGTGCATTTGGGGAATAATCATTTTTGTAGTATTGTTGGAGTGGGAGATGTCCAGATCAAGTTGAAAGATGGACAAGATATATTGTTGAAATAGGTCAGGCATGAACCAGAAATGTAGATGAGTTTAATCTCTATGGGACGATTGCATGATGAAGGCTATTCGACAAGATTTGGAAAAGGAGGCTGGAAAATTAGCAAAGGTGCATTGGTCGTGGCCAAAGGACCCAAGACAAGAACATTATACACATTGAAGACACTAATAGGAAAATCAGATTTGGCTGCTGTCACAAAAGAAGGAAATTCAATAGATCTGTGGCATAAGCGTTTGGGTCACATGAGTGAGAAGGGCTTAAAAATCCTTGTTGGTAAAAATTTATTACCAGGTTTGAAATCCTACAATCTTGATCTTTGTGAGCATTGTATATATGGTAGACAAAGAAAGGTTTCATTCCTTAGAGGTGGCCATGACAGAAAGAAAAATGTGTTAGAATTGGTACACTCGGATGTGTTTGGGCCTGTTAACATCAAATCATTAGGAGGAGCATCATATTTTGTAACATTTATAGATGATGCATCCAAGAAAGTTTGGGCATACCCTGTGAAAAATAAAAATGAAGTGTTTGGAATATTTCAAAAATTCCATGTTGCTGTTGAAAGAGAGATTAACAAATTGCTGAAGTGTTTAAGAACAGATAATGGTGGAAAATATTGCTCAAATTCATTTAAGGAATATTGTAACAGGTTTGGCATAAAGCATGAGAAGACTGTGCCTAGTACTCCTCAGCAAAATGGTGTCGCAAAAAGGATGAATCGCACCATTATGGAAAAGGTGCGAAGTATGTTGTCCAATTCTGGTTTGGAGAAGAATTTTTGGGTTGAAGCAGTCAAGACCGCTTGCTACCTCATAAATAAATCTCCAACTACAGCCTTGGATGGTGGTATCCCTGAAGAAGTTTGGACTGGTAAGAATTTGAATTATTCTCATTTGAAAATCTTTGGATGTGAAGCATTCATACATGTTTCCAAAGAAAATAGAACTAAGATAGATGATAAATCTATGAAATGCATTTTTTTGGGATATGCGGACGAAGATCTTGGTTATCGTCTATGGGATCCAGTCAAACATAAAATTATTAGAAGCAAGGATGTTATATTTAATGAGTCAGAAATGTTAAAGAGGACTGTAGGTGAGTTGGAGGTTAAGAAGGTTATTAATAGGTTTGAAGAGCAGTAGGAAAACATACCACCAATACAAGAAAATGAACAGCAAATTCAAGAGCATGAAGAACAACAAGTGGAAAATAGTGAACAACAAGAAGAAGGAATCTTGCAGGAACCTTTACAGGAGATTCAACCTGATAATGCACCACCATAGTTGGTTCGCAGATCTTCTAGGCCTCATAAGCCTTCACAAAGGTATCCTCCTTCAAACTATATTTTGTTGATTGATGAAGGTGAACCTAATTGTTTCCAAGAAGCTTGTAAAGTCGAGCACAGTAATGAATGGAAGAAAGCAATGGAAGAAGAAATGAACTCTTTGCAGGAAGATAAAACTTGGGAGTTGGTAAACCTCCCAAAAGGTAGAAAGGCTCTACAAAACAAATGGGTGTACATGATTAAGCATAAAGGTGACGAAAAGAAGGAGAGGTATAAAGCAAGATTGGTGGTGAAAGGTTTTGCCCAAAAAGAAGGTATTGACTTCACTGAAATTTTCTCACCTGTTGTTAAAATGTCATCCATTAGAGTCATTTTTGGTCTAGTTGCTGCTTTAGACCTAGAATGTGAACAGTTAGATGTAAAAATTGCATTCCTTCATGGTGAATTGGAGGAAGAGATTTATATGGAGCAGCCAAAAGGCTTCATAGAAAAAGGCAAAGAAAGCCTTGTTTGTAGGTTGAAGAAGAGTCTCTATGGGTTGAAACAGGCACCTCAATAATGGTACAAGAAATTTGATTCATTCATGTTGGAACATAGTTTTTAGAGGTTGGAAGCTGACCATTGTGTCTATATCAAGAGGTATGATCATGGAAAGTATATCTAAATATTGTTATATGTGGATGACATGTTGATTGTTGGGCATGATAAGAATAAGATCAATAGGTTGAAGAAAGATTTGGGTAGAAAATTTGCAATTAAGGATTTGGGACCAGCACAACAGATATTGGGCATGCAGATTATGCGTGACAGGAAAAACAGAAGGTTGTGGCTGTCACAAGAAAAATATATCAAGAAGGTTCTTGACAGGTTTAATATGAAGGATGACAAGCTAGTTGGTACACCACTTGCAGCCCACTTCAAGCTGAGTACTGAATTATGTCCTAGTGATGACAAGGAGAAAGAAGAGATGAGCAAGATTCCTTATGCTTCAGCAGTTGGCAGTTTGATGTATGCCATGGTATGCACACGACCAGACATTGCATATTTAGTGGGAGTAGTGAGTAGGTTCCTTACCAATCCAGGCAAACAACATTGGCAAGCAGTAAAATGGATTTTAAGGTATCTCGAGGGTACTAGTCATTATTGTTTATGTTTTGGTCATGATGAGACTGTGCTTGAAGGATTTACAGATGCAGATATGGCTCGAGATATGGATACCAGAAAGTCCACTACAGGTTATTTGTATACATTTGCAGGTGCAGCAGTATCTTGGGTGTCAAGGCTACAAAGAATAGTAGCCCTCTCTACAACAAAAGCAGAGTACATAGCTACAACAGAAGCTTGTAAAGAAATGTTGTGGATGCAACGATCCCTAGGAGAGATAGGAATAAAGCAGTACAAGTATGTGCTATATTATGATAGTCAGAGTGCCATTCACTTGGCAAAAAACCCAACATTTCATTCAAAAACCAATCACATTGACTTAAGGTACCATTGGATTCGGCATGTGTTGGAGGAAGAACAATTATCCTTGGAAAAGATCCATATAGATAGGAACCCTGCTGATATGCTCACTAAGATTCTACCACGAAATAAACATGAGTTATGTAGAGGCATGGTAGGACTCGGTGTGACTTGATCACTCTTATTTGGCTTCAAGTGGGAGAATGTTAAGTGTGAAGCTAAATTCACACAGTATTCTAGATCCTTCTAGATTAGATTTTTCTAGATCTCCAGGATTCTAGATCCTCCTACACCGCCAATGGTTTCTAGATCATTCTAGATCTCCATCTAAATCACACACAGGATTCTAGATCCTTCTTCTGCCTCTATAAATTTGTAATTTCTCTGGCCAAGGAAAGCAAGCCAAGGCCCAAAGCCTATTATGTAATGCAAAGTGATTTATGTTCTCCAGTGATTGTTTTATCTATTCCGTTGTTTTTGACTAAGTAATTTTGTTGTTTCTCCATTTCTCTGTTTTTGTGAATTATTCTCTGTTATTTCCATCTAAGTCTCAGAGTATAAATCGGCTGTGTGTTATGTATGCTCTGGTCTAACACGTTACGACCACCAAGGTCACCACGCTTAGGCATACTCGCTTTGTTATGTTTATATGTGTGCTCTATTTGTCGATGATCCTTTTGGAGTATCCAACCATAACACACTTGCGGTCTCGAGATTTTTCATGGATGATGTGTCACCCGATCCATGGTAGTCATGAGTTAAAGTTTAGATCGATGGCAAAGAGGTGGCTTTTATGGGGTAACTACCCGCACTCCCACCGCACACAGCTGCCCGCAATTGTCTTCTTTGGCCCTTCGAGCGAACTCTACAACCGTGGCTTCCACACCCATGTGTAATTGTATACAAAACGAAGTTATATCTACACCATTAAGTCGGAACCCTACGAGTTCACACTGCAATGAGGTATACAGATTCCTAGGTTTTTTTTTTTAGACATGACAAAGTTTCTTGAGTGTAATCTCTCACAATATTCTCTTTTAATCTTTTTCTAGTATTCACAGGTTGAGGTTTGTTCCTCTGCGACTAATTGAATGGATTTCACATGACTGAAGGGTACTCATTAGGGTTTCGGATGGTTTCTCTTTCGAAGCACTTCCGTTAATTTACTGTGGCATACACAAAGTTGTCACACAAGTAAAAGACAATCCCTCCCCAAAACCCTACGTTTAATAGCAACTTTTAGTTTGGTTCTTCATTTGTATTCAACTACAAGCACTTCGATTATTTTGAAGTTTGGTGTAGCTAAGACTAGCGCTTGGCACATTACCTCTTTAACATATTCAAAGGCCTTACTTGCTTCTGGAGTCCAAGAAACTGCATCTTTCTTCAGTAATGTTGTTGGAGGTGTTGTTATTTTCACATAATTCTTAACAAACTTGTGATAATACCTTGTCATCTAGGGAAATCCTTGAAGATACTTTAGGGTTGTGGGGATTCTCCATTCCATAATGACTTTAATTTTGTTAGGGTCTACCTTAACACCCTCATGAGATACAATAGGACCCAAATATTCCACCTCTTGTACTCCAGAGAAACATTTGGAGGTTTTCTCATATAATTGTTTCTCCTCCAGTAGTTTGAGCACCCTGTTAACATGTTGAACACGATCCTTCCAAGACTTGTTGTAGATTAGTATATCATCAAAAAATACTAACACAATTTTTTTAAGGAAGGGTTTGAAAATGGAATTCATAAAACCTTGAAATGTGGAAGGTGCATTAGTAAGCCCAAAAGGCATGAACAAAAAATTCATAATGACCTTCATGAATTCTAAATGTTGTTTTCATAATTTCTTCTGTCTTCATTCTAATTTGATGATATCTTGAACAAAGATCCAACTTGGTGAAGTAAATTGCTCCATGTAATTTATCTAATCATTCATCAATGACAAGAATGAGAAATTTGTCTTTAATAGTGAGCTTGTTGAGCTCCCTATAATCTGGACACATACACCATGATCCATCCTTCTTGTCCACCAATACTACTGGAGTAGAGAAAGAACCTTGGCTAGGTTGAATGATATCGACCTCTAGCATTTTTGCAGCCATACGTTCAATTTCACTCTTTTGGGCATAGGGATATTTGTAAGGCCTGATGTTTGGAGGAAAACTTCCTGGAACCAAATGAATATAGTAACAAATAGGTTGGAGGCCTTTGGGAGTCTTAAATACCTTGGAATGATTATCCAAGACCTTTTGGAGATATGGAGAAATCGATGATTTCGATTTATGAACCTCTAGTGAGGATAATTGTGCAATTATGCCCCGATATTCTTTCTTCAAAATCTTTGTCATACCATTAGAGTTGATTATCTTTCTTGGTCTCCCTGGAATACCCATTAATTCAATTTCCTTTCCTTCCCAATAAATTTTCAAGAAAAGTTCTTGAAAATTAAGAATTATTGTCCCAAAAGACTGTAACCATTTAACTCTTAATATAACATCTGCACCACCCGTTTGAATGGAACATGTTGGACTATTCAATACATATTCCCCCATGGTTATCTTGATATTATGCCACTTTCCTTAGAAATTTATAGTTCCTCCATTTGCAACCATCACTTGACACTTTGTTGCTGGATATAGAAAGTAATTCAATTCCTTGGCTATCTTATAATGAATAAACTTATGGGTACTACCTAAATCAATCAACACTATTACCTTTTTCTTCTAGATATATCCTTTTTATCTTGTCTGTTTGAAGAATGGTAATTCCTGCCAATGCACTACAAGACATGGTCATACTCATTTCTTTTTTCTCTAGGGTTGGTTCCTGGTGTATATCCTATTCTTTTGATGTTTCTTGTTCCTTTTCTTCTTCCTCTTCACAATTTATGTAAAATGATTTTTTCTCAGTACATTTATGACCTTTAGTGTATTTGTTAACACAATCGTAAAAAATCTCTTTTTCTCTTTTTTCCTCCAATTGTTGTGGTCACAACCTCGTAGGTTGTGGGAGGCTAGGAGAAACAACACTTCCATGTTTACAGTTGTGAGTGGTAGACTTCCTTGTTGCCATAATTATACTTTCAATTTTTCTTACGACCCTGAATGCCTTCTCCAATGAATTAGATTCCCAAAGGGCAACCTCATGTTGTATGTTATCCTTTAAATTCCCCGTGAATACATCAATCCTATGCTCCTCTGGATTATCAATTACCCTAATATTCAATTTTTGTAAGTTCTCAATGTGCCCTGCCTTTGAACTCCTTTGTTTGAGATTTATTAATTGGCTAAAGGAGGTGTTGTTCTTTATATCCTCATTATGTGTTATCATTTCCTTCGTAAAAATTGGCCAAGTGACAAATGGTTTACGAGAAAAAATTCATCGGTATCATACAAATTGATTGGGTTCTAAATATAAATATGTAATGTATACCTTTTGTGTGTGTTGCATGTCATGTAGATCAAAATATTGCTCCATTTGTACTATCCATGTTATCAGATCCTTGCCATCAAACTTCCTCATAATTGATCTTTGGAATGTGGTTTGTCTTCAACCAAAAGTTAGAGTCTCTAAAATCATGATTAACAACCTTTTTGTTCTCGTCATGAGTTTCACAAAATACCTTGTCTCCATTAGGAAGCATTTATTGTAGCAACTTTGTCAAACCTTTCTTCAAACCTTCCATGTCTGCTCTTAACCAATCTTTCAAACCTTCCATATGTACTTTTATTTTTTATTATAAACCATCCATATTAACATTCATCATTGCTTCCAATTCATTTTTGTTTACTCTTTGTAAGAGCAAAATGTGTTTCACTTGCTCTCGTAATTTTGATATATCATGTTGCATTTCTTCATCTTCTTCATGTGTCCTAGTAGAGGTTTCTATTTTCTTACTAGGAGTATCCATTTTTTTGTTTCAAGGTATATTGGAACTAAATAAAAATATATGTGCCCTACAATACCCTTTGAATTACTTCAGACTGATTTTTCAAACAAAACTTATCCAAATTTGAAAAAACAACACACACACCCTTTCCTTGCTTTTAGGAGTTTGACCTTGAAATTGTTGTTTCTCTCTAATTTCAGCCCTCCAAGGTTTGAAATTCCATCCTATGGTAGCCCTTTGAGTCTTCCTTCTAATGCCACAAGTCTGACTAAGATTGGATTCTTTAAGGAAAATTTATGCTAAATATCCCACAATGTCTTGATTATGGACTCTTTCAGTAGAGAACACTTACATGGGTTGCTATGTGTCATTGTTTCAACCTTTCAATCTTCCAAGGTTTGAAATTACGTCCTATGGTAGCCCTTTGAGTCTTCTTTTGAATGCCACAAGTCCGACTAAGATTGGATTCTTTAAGGTAAATTTATGCCAAATATCCCACAATGTCTTGATTATGCATTGTTTCAGTAGAGCAAACTTGCGTGGGTTGCCATGTGTCATTTTGATACATGAAAAAGTATATTTTGTTTAATTTCAGTCACTTTTTATGAAATTTAAATATGATCCTTAAAGAGAAAGTTATGACAGTTTTCCCTAGGTCACTAGTTTGAGAGTAAATTTTGGAGCATGCAGAAACTGTAAATTCTTCGAACCATATCTCAAATAGTATAGTATAGTGACACAAGATCTGAAATTTTCTCACGAAGTTAACCAAGATTTCAGCACCACGTGGTCGAAATTTAACTTCCAAAGCCTCATAGGAAAAGTTATAGCGAAAATTCGAAGATGACCTGTTTGAAGCAGTGAAACCCTAGAATCCAAAGCTTTCATACAAAATGTTATGTAACTAGATCTCAAAATAGAAAAAAAAAGATAAAAGATAAATCAACTACTTGAAAATTAGCATCTTTGAGGGGGAAAACTCCTTTACATCACATAAATGAAAAATTCTTGGATGATACAAATGACAAGACCTCCTTGGTATATATAGGAGTCTAAGGGGTCGCAATATAATCATAGCATACATAACAATAATAATGTAAGGGCACAACAATAAAAATATGGGGGTTACATGGGCATAGAAATAACAATAAGGGGGTTACAATAACAATAACAATAGCGTGACTACACTAGTATTATAGGGACCTAACATCCATCGATGGTTGACCCAATCTTAGGTCATTAAATTCTTTGGTTTTGTCATCATAAAATTTCTTAGTAAGATACTTATTTTTGAAATGTTACCGAAAATTTTCTCACATTACCCCTTTTTCATCAATTCCATGGATTGCCTTAACTTCTTCTTACCATGGGGTCACTTTTCCTTAGATTTGATAGATGTCTAGGCAAGCCTTCGAGTTATTGTCATGTTTATAAATATGAAAGTACTTATTAATATTTACCAACCACGCCTCTGCTACTTCCTCAAATTCACAATTGAAAGTTGGAGGTTTAATTTTCCTAAGTAAGTTCCCCTTGTAATTTTGTTTTCTATATTTTCGCCCCTTTATGCATTTTTCTCTGAGAAACATTTCCATATTATTCTTCCTTCATCTCCTTACCACCCTCTGATCACTACAAGAAAAAAGGTCATTGGTGAGGGTCATGCCTGTGATGGACTTTTAAGGTCCATCACCAATGTCGCATATGGTGACGGTCTTTAAAAAAGTGTTGCTGTAAGTGTATATAGTGATGGTCCTTTAAGGCTTGTCACCAAAACCATTTTCAATGACACTTTTGGTGAGGGACATTAAAGGACCGTCACTAATTCTCTCTTTGGTGACACTTTTGGTGAGCGTCTTTAAAGGCCCATCACTAATTCTCTCTTTGGTGACACTTCTAGTGACGATCTTTTATTGACCATCACCAATGATCTTTTTGGTTACTTTTGGTGATGGTCAATGAATGTTTGTCATCATTGATCATTCCAATGAGTTTTTGATGATGCTTCATGCATGTGAAAGAGCTTTAAGGTCTGTCACCAATGTCGCATATGGTGACGATCTTTAAAAAATCATTGTTGTAAGTGTATATAGTGATGGTCCTTTAAGGTTTGT
Organism: Pinus taeda; assembly: GCA_000404065.3. NCBI lineage: Eukaryota > Viridiplantae > Streptophyta > Pinopsida > Pinales > Pinaceae > Pinus > Pinus taeda. The sequence goes on from APFE030894590.1 coordinate 105,272, forward strand.
CACCAAAGCCATTTTCAATGACACTTTTGGTGAGGGTCGTTAAAGGCCCATCACTAATTCTCTCTTTGGTGACACTTCTAGTGAAGATCTTTTATTGACCCTCACCAATGCTCTTTTTGGTTACTTTTCTTGATGGTAAAAAAATGTTCGTGATCATTGATCATTCCAATGAGTTTTTATGACGCTATATACCTGTTACTATATTTTTTGTCAAAAAATAACGATTTAAGACCATTGTTGTGGAGTCTTTTTCATTATGTGTCCAAGATCATAGTGGTTATAATAGTCAGTCAATTTGTTAAGAAATAATTAGTGTGTATCATGTCCCTCAAGTCATAAGAATATAGTTTTCCTATCAGCCAACACATGATTCATCTCTATTAGGTTTATTATCTAGCAAATTTCCTTTAAATAAAGTTCCACTAGTGTGTGTAGGAACTATATTATTTAATACATAATCAAGCTTTGTCAATTATATTAATGAAATAGACCTAGCACTCATCAACACTCATGACACACATTAACATGATGTTATATACCTAGGGGGGTAATATGGGGTACCGAGGGAGGTACCCAAATAATGTAATAATGAGATGGGCCATAGTAATAAATAAGGTGGTTAACCCATGTCATGTAAGGGACCACAAGTAGTTAATAATAATGTAAGGGGCTCATGGTAATAGTTGATGGTATGAGGAAACCATGGTAATGATGCATGGTATTGTATGTATGAGGCCTATATAGAGGCTAGAGACTCCACAAGGAGAGATATGAAGAGAAGTATTCTTGTTTGAACAAGCATATGGCT
>APFE030894590.1:106370-129034 GCA_000404065.3 Pinus taeda
TGTATTCTTTGTGAAAAAATAGCCGATTTCAAAAAAAAATCGGTCAAATCGGAGTCCGGATGAAGGAGATATCGCTGACTTAAAAATCAGTGGGGTTGCAGATAATTTTTCAGGGCAGCGAGTTTGCGGCGCAGATCTAGACGTCCTGGTGCAAGATCCACAAAATCTAATTGTAGATCTGGATTCTTTGTGGAAAAATACCCAAATTAAAAATAAAAAAAAATCAGTTGAATCGGAGTCCGAATGAGGGAGATATCGCTGATTTAAAATCAACTCTTTTTAAGAAATTTTGGGTGACGACGGGAGAGTAGCAGCGAAGATCTGAAATTCTAGTGTCTGAATCAGGATTTATATCACATGGGTAGATGCAAAATGTTTGTTCCATTTCCAAAAACAGGTTATAATAGAGATTCTGAGCAATATTGACGAAACTGTGACATTTTCAAATTTTCGCCAAGTAGGTGAATTTTTTTTCAAACCTTCATGGCTTCTAGCAAGGAATTTTTTACAGGAAAAGATGATGGTCCGACTATTGAAGAACTCATAAAGGAACTAAAGCGTATATTTGGGACAGATTGGAGGGATAAAGTGTGGTTTAATTTAATAGATGAGGCTGCCAAATGATGGTGGAATTCACTTGACCACAAGCAGTTGACCAAACTTTCAGATAAAGAATTTGAAAAATTACTTTTAGACAGACAGTCTCATGCCAGAAAACAAGATAAGGAGAAACATGTGGGGCTATTTCCTACTGGTATATCCTTATTACAGGTTCATGGATTGATTCAAAAGGAGAAGATCATGGTGTCTATAAATCCGAGTTGCAAGCAATAATCTCATAAATGTCAACTGGCAAAAAATGCAAGTTAGCAAAACACATTGAAAATACACAGTTTAATGATGAGGATGTTCAAATTTAATGGGATTTGAAGCTTTCTTGGATAAGTATGTGTTGCATGGTGATTTTATGCTTCAGATATGGATAACATGGATGTTGTTTTGGGATACCCTTGGATGGAATTAGTGGGTACTATAAATATTAATGTGTAGAAAAAATTCCTGAAGCTCTGGTATAAAAAGAAGAAAATTACATTACAGGATATTTCCATTAATAAGCAGGTAGAGTCCAAGGAGGTTGAAGCAGAAGATGTTACAGGGACAGACATATCAGATGATGAGAAGTTGATGGTTGACAATCAAACACAAACAGAGGCAGAAGCAGATAAGGTTACAGGTGCTGATACATCAGAGGAGGACTCAGTGGTTGAAGTCATATTGGAAAAGAAGACACCACAACAGGCACCTCAGCAGGGTGAATTAAAGAAAAAGACATCGTCGATTAAAACTTCAACATATCATCACCCACATCACCCCGCAAGAAAACAACCAACAAAATGGCAACCTATTAGCCACAAGGACAACAACCCCCGTATGATGGATAGCGACGAGCAAAGATCCACCTACTACACAACATAGAAGAACTGCCATGGTAAACTTCCATATCAAGCGAGTGAGGCACCAGCGAGATCGAGGGTTCACCTTTCTCTTGGATGGCTAGATGCACGTGCATGGTATCAGTGGACTACTCTTTTGAGTAGATCTTATCATTTGTGTTCTTCCCATGTTTCGGGGACAAAACATGCTTAGGGGGGTGGAATGTTATATACCTAGGGGGTAATATGGGGTACCGAGGGAGGTACCCAAGGTAATAATGTAATAATGGGATGGGCCATAGTAATAAACAAGGTGGTTAACCCGTGTCATGTAAGGGACCACAAGTAGTTAATAATAATGTAAGGGGCCCATGGTATTAGTTGATGGTATGAGGAAACCATGGTAATGATGCATGATATTATATGTATGAGGCCTATATAGAGGCTAGAGACTCCACATGGAGAGATATGAAGAGAAGTATTCTTGTATGAACAGGCATATGGCTTGTGGAGTATTCTCCTTCCTTAAAGAGTGAATGTATGGTGTTGCTCTACCTTAAGGGTTTTGATAATAAAGAAGCATTTCTATCTTATTTCTTGGGTTTATTTGCATAATCTTATCTTTTCATATCAGATCTATAATATTCTTGGGTTATATCTACAACACATGCTTTGGAACAATACACTAACATTCCTTGGCACCTCGCATATCTTGGAACATCTTTGTACCTAGAACATCTTGCCATGAGTAGGACGCCCAAGCACATGTTGGCATGCCCTAACATAGCATAACACTCCCCTATCATGTGTTGGCATGCCCTATAGTCCCTAGCATGCCCTAGAACACTTTGGAATAATATTGCATTGATAGACATTATCACTTGGCACACATTGGCACTTGGCATGTATTGGAACATATTATTAGTGTGCCTAGCATGACCCTTTTGAAAAAGATAAAGTCTCAACTTATTAACCCTCTTATGTGTTCATTTCCTTGCATTTTAGCTTGGTTATTCCTTTTGTTGCCTTGAAACTCCTTGACGCATATTGGCATACTTTGGCACCCTACACATTTTAGCATGTCTTAACACCTGGCATGCCTTGGCACTATTTGGCACATGTTAGCACACCCCGGAACTACCTAGCACACTCTAGCACTTCTTGACATTCCCTGATATTCCCTCACATGCCTTACCTGTGCTTAGCATACCTTGTCATTCCCTCCTTCGCATGCTAGCTAGCACTCATTGACACTCCCTGACCCACCTTCATATTCATTCACTTCCATGCATTTTGACCTAGTGCTCCCTTGTGTTGTCCTAGTGCTCCCTAACACTCCTCAGCATGCATTGGCACTCTCTAGCACACCTTAGCACTCTTCGATATGATCTTCCACTTCATAGCATGCATCACACTCCCCAACACACATTGGCACTTTGCACGTGTTGGCACTTGGCAAGTCTTAGCATGTTTGGCATGCATTGAAATGACTTGGTATGCTTTGGCATGGTTTAATATTAAATTTATTTGAGATCAATTATTGGAAATTAGATGAGAAGAAACATAGGAATATTTGGCACTTAGAATGCATTGACACTTGGCTCTTGAAACCTATTGAAACCTAGTGTTGGTGTGCCTAGCATGCCCCTCATGGAAAAGGTAAATTGATGACTTATTAACCTTATTATGTGCTCATTTCCTTGCATTTTAGCTTGGTTATTCCTTTTTTTGCCTTGAAACTCCTTGACGCATATTGGCATACTCTGGCACCCTGCACATCCTAGCATGTCCTAGCACCTAGCATGCCTTGGCACTATTTGGCACATGTTAGCACACCCCAGAACTACCTAGCACACTCTAGCACTTCTTGACATTCCCTGATATTCCCTGGCATGCCTTAACCGTGCTTAGAATACCTTGTCACTCCCTCCTTCACATGACAACTAACACTCATTCACACTCCCCGACACACCCTCATATTCATTCACTTCCATGCATTTTGACCTAGTGCTCCCTTGTGTTGTCCTAGTACTCCCTAACACTCCTTGGCATGAATTGGCACTCTTTGATATGCTCTGCCACTTCATAGCATGCATCACACTACCTGACGCATATTGGCACTTGGCACGTGTTGGCACTTGGCAAGTCTTAACATGTTTGGCATGCGTTGAGATGACTTGGTATGCTTTGGCATAGTTTAATATTAAAGTTATTTGAGATCAATTATTGGAAACTAGATGAGAAGAAACAGAGGAAGATTTGACACTTAGAATGCATTGACAGTTGGCACTTGGCACCTATTGTTGGTGTGCCTAGCATGCCCCTCATGGAAAAGGTAAATTGATGACTTATTAACCCTATTATGTGCCCATTTCCTTGTAGTTTAATTTGTTCCTCCCTTTTGTTTCCTTGAAATTCTTTGGCATGCATTGTCACACCCTTGTACATCTTGGCATGCCTTAGCACTTGGCACATCTTATCTTGTTTTACATGTCTTCATACTATCTGGCACATGTTAGCATGCCCTAGCATTCCCTAACACACCTTGGCAGTCATGACCTCACAACTAGCATTACATTTTTTCATGACTTGGGAACCTTACATTCACTAGAACACCTTGGCACTCCCTAGTTGTCATGCCCTCTGTTATCCTCCACAATGTCCCAGGTTTATGAGGAGATCGACAGAGGTAACCACAGACCAAGCTTTTAGTTTGGTAGCTAGCCCTACCAAACCAGAGAGGGCTCTCTCTATGAAATCATAGCCAAGAGATGACTATATTGTAAAGGATTTTAGGCTATATAGTTAGGCTCAGTTGGGTTTTGGAAAATTTAGGCTTATCCTGTTTGCTCGATGACCCCACCTCCATGGGTTGTACTGACATGGTTTGGTGTTGGCTTGGTGAAGTAGTGATATGTATTTTCAAGGCTGCCTTAATGAAGGTGTCCCATGTCATGTTCTTCTCTTTCAACTGATGGAGTACTATAACCTTTATCAGGCTATGGTGAAAGAGGTTGGGATAATTCACTTTGCCTTTCAATTGCACCCTTTCAGAGATTTTGGTTAGGTTCCTATACAAGTAGCTGGACAAATTTAGAGACTTGGCAGCTGTAAAGTGCATGATCAGTCTTATGTGGTATTGCTATAGCCTAGAAAATTTTCCCTCACATGTGAAGAAATTCATGACAACCTTCATCAATGGTGCATATCTCTCCAACAAGTATCTAAATGGGAAAACATGTGAGTGACTTCCTTTGTATTGTGATTTCAAGTAGGGTTTGTACTCCTCTAGGTCTAAGTTCGTGCCTTTGAACCAGTTTTCACCATGGTTTGGTATGCTTATAGCTTGAGAGATGGAATCCATTGAAAACATGAAAACAATCCTTGCTATGGTGATCTTGTCTTCCTTCAAGGTGAGGGATAATATACCCGTGAGATGGTCATGGTAACCTAATTCCTGCACTCTTTGACAAAAACCCTAAACAATTGACATCTTTAAAGAATTTCATGACAAATGGGGAGGAGGTGATTTCATTGCAATTAGAGGGCTCAAACCTTAGTATCTTCCCACCCTAGTATCTTTAGACCAAAAGAATTGATGCTATTATAGCTAGGTGCCTTTGAGATAGGCATAAATCCACAAATAAGATACTTTTGATCTATTTAGAGGTGCTTGCAAGACATGAGAAGGATTGAGAGTGGGGCATAAAGGACACATAATGTTTTAGTAAGGCTTTAATTATCAACAAATTATGGAAAAATTTCCAAGGCAAAGGTATTTGGTAATAGGTTATTAAAGAGAAATATCTAAAAAATAGACAACTTAAGGAACAAATATTGGCTACTATGAAATCTGATATGGGAGGTTGGAAGGGGGAATAGAAGAGAAATGGGACTAGATGATATCAAAGGAGTGGAGGGAATACATACTCTTTCTATTCACATCCTTGAGCATTTACATAAGAAAATGCTTTATTGATTAACTAAATCTCTTGTGATTGAGGATCTTCTTTTGTTACAAGTTATTGGCTTAATGCATTTGAACTTGGATTTCCAGAGGATCTATTTGTTGAATAGGCACATTTCACAATATAATTAAGTCTAACACGTTTAAAACCCACTGAGAAGAAAGAAAAGATAAAATGGGAAGGTGTTATGTATAATGAGCAGATCTCAGTTAAAGAGATTTATAAACGTATTTCTCATGGGCGTGGCTTGAATGATAATGCTTTTTGGTTTCATAACACTTGGAGATGGGATATACCTCTCAAATTAAAATGTTTTATGCTGCTGGTGGTCCAAAATAATATTTTAACTTGGGATAATATCCATAAAAGGGGATTTCAAGGTCTTGGAAGATGCTCTTTATGCAAAGAAGATTTAGAAGATGTGGAACATCTATTTCTAACATGTCCTTTTGCGATCTCGATATGGAGTAGTGTTCTTCAAACACTTAAAATACATGTAATCTGGAACACGGTTTCCATTTAGAGATGTCTCACTCAATGGTTTGAAGGTTTTAAGACATATCGTTCCTTGCCTTTCTATATTTTGTGGGGCATATGGAGAAGCAGGATTGAGAATATTTTTGAAGAAACAGAACCATATACTTGAGATGCCTATTTAAAGATATTTGCATATTTTATGGAGATATGGCTAATGAAGGAGGAACAACCTAGAAGACATTTTCGACTCATGGAGCTATGGTCATACTTTATATTTTATATTTTTATGGAGCATCCACCAACAAGGTTTGTGGAAGTGGGACACATTTGGTTTTGAAGCCAGACAACACCTTCCACTTCAGTTGGTATAGTGGCACAGGGTCAAATAATAGAGTTGAGCTAATCATACTCTTGGGGGCTCTTCTATGTGCTAACTGGCTTGGAATTGAAAATTTACCTATGTTTGGAGATTCCAAGATGATCCTAGATTGGGTACAATTGAGAACAAAATTTGGACCACCTTCCCTTACTTTTTGGATGCAATGCATAAGATCTTTGATGAATACCTTTCAAAGACTGGCCTCTAATAATGTCTATAAAGGGTAGAATCAAGTGGTAGATCTCCTATCAAAGAAGGGATGCAACTGTGTGCCAAGGAGGATTTTCTACTCAGTTTTCGACAAAGGAATCCTTTTGCAACTCAGGGAGTTTTAACTTATAAAGGGATGCCCTTGAAATTTTCTCCTTCATCTCTTTTATTTGTCATCTGTCCATGAAAATTTTCATAGATCATGATATGTTTTTGTCATGTTTGAATCATATATGTTATATTTGTCATCATAAAAAACTTTAAGATTTTTTTTGTCAAAATTGATATGGTAGACAATTTTCAGAAATAAAAGAACTATAGTTTAGAGTAATAAGATAATTAGAAATTTAACCATTTTATTTTAAAATCTAATATATGGCATTCAAAAACATTAACAATGAAATACCAAAGTATATATCTACTTTCTATTAATGAAAATCAATAATTTTTTCCTTATTAAGAAAAAGAAGAAATTTAACCTATCTAAATTCTTGAATACTTGATTAATCCAAATCTAAATTAAATCTAATAACAATGTTGAATTCCAATTCCAAGTCCACTCGACTAGTGCATAGTACATTGAATAGCGTTGTGAACCATTACATGTAGTTACATAAAACAGTCCCGCCTAATTTTAAAATTAGCTTCATAAAAAAACTCTAACTTCAATCCAAACCAGAATAGGGATCCAGTTGAACTTTTCAGAGCTTGGTTAATTGAGACACCAAACATCCAATGCTACCATGTACCACACCATTAGAATCTTCAACAACAACTACAATCTGAACTTCGACGTAACTAATAGCCAGGTAAGTCAAGAGCCATCGTCATCATTTGCATCAAACTCTGATATATTGGATTAGTTAAACACGTTAATTTTTCTCTGTTCTAATCCCTTAGGGATATTTTTTGTTTTGATTTGGAACCTCAGTTGCGAGCAACCCAAATTCATATTATTGGACTTCCAGCATCAATCATCATTTTTCTATATTCACACTTTAGGTTCTGAATACTTGATTTTGTACCCCCACAGTAGACATATATATATATAGCAGATTAGAGATCTTATCCATTGGAATTTATATGCAATGGGGGTTGATTTTGAATCTTTAACAAACACAACTTTAGGATCCATAGTAGGGCTCATCAGCACTACCATATTGTATCCCTTAGATACATGTAAGATCAAGTACTAGGTAGAGGTTTATGTCGAGGGTTGACAGAAATACAGGTTTGTAGATCTAGCATATATTTTCCTTAGAATTAAACCAGGTTGTTTCTTTTTTTTGGAGTGGGTTTTGCTGAATTCACTATTTGACATATGTATTTCCTTAGAAATCATCTGGGTTGAGTATTTCGAAATGGGTTTTATATCTGGTTGCAATTTGGGTCACTGGATCATTGGGTTATCCTTGGGTTAGTGTGCTTAAATTTTGTGGGGTTGATCTTCCTTAGCACACTTGTAACTCACTAACACTCCCTATCACACACTCTTATTCATTCATTTCCATGCAACTGAAACTAGTGCTCCCTTGTGTTTTCCTAGCACTCCATAACATGCGTTGGTGCCACACCCTAGAACTTGGCACAACTTGGCATTCCTTGGCATGCCTAACATGTCTTAGAACTATCTCACACGTGTTAGCATTTCTTGAAATTCCCTAGCACACCTTGGCACTCCCTAGTTATCATGCCCTTATAGATATCCTTACTTCTTTTTCGATTTGAGAACACAACCAAGTCATTGAAAAAATAGTGTTGTGCATAGCCCAAATTCTCCCTTTATCTGAAACTACGTTTTCCCAACCCCTCATTGCAATCATAGGCTTGCCTCCTGCAAGTCCTATTTTTTCCCAACCTTTTTGAAAGGTCTTTCATTTTTCTTTTCTTTTTCCCCTTTTAATATTTTGTCGTGATTTTTGTTGTGTGTTAAGAAGATGAGATTTTCATGTGTTAAGAAGGTGAGATTTTCAGCCTACTCCATTTGAGATTTGTGGTTCTGAAGCTAATCCTCATTTCAATAAACATTGTTCCATTAGTCTAACCTTAGGCTTGAGAGTGCTGGGGAAATTTGAATGTTTAGGCTTATTCACTACAATTTGAACCTCTTTAGGGAGGCTTGACAATTCAAGGTCAAAGGGGGGGAGATAAGATTAGGAATAGAAGGGGCAAGGAAAAGAGAGGGAATATGGAGAGGAGAATGAAAAATAATAGGGAAGTCCATCAAAGTAAAATAATTTATATGAAGAGATAAAACCAAAGAATAATATGAAGGGGAATTAATCTTAGCAGAAGGAGGCATAATGTTTACTTGAACTTCTCGCTAAACCTTAAGGACAAGTTCCAACCTGACTGAACTTTTTGATTATTTGAAAACATAGGTTTTGGTTCAAACTTGTTTCCAAATTCTCTTTTTCCGCAAAATGGGAGCCTTCAACTCTAACCATTGGGTCTGAACATGTCCAACTTTGTAATGACTGAAATAATGAAATGAGATTTTCCAATAATCAATCTTATGGGTCTAGAACTTTTCCTTGTAAACTAATTCAATGGCCTTGAATAAACACTCTTTTATATCTACTTTGATTAGAATCCAAAACCAATGCCTATTAATTGAAACATACCAATTAGGGTCGACATAAATAAATCTACCAAGATTCTTGCGAATATTGTGAAGGGTCTCCTCCATCTAGAAGACAAGGGGAGGGCTTGACAATATAGCCTAAAGTTATTGCATCAAGATATGTTTGTGAGTGAGATCAAAATCCACCAACCATGTTTTTGGGACTAGGCTCGATGGCCCCTAATCCAATTCTATCTCCTTCATCTTATTATAGTCCATGCTCAGCCAAAATTGAAAGACTATTCAACCACGAACCAATCCATGGAAAACTGACATATAACCCAAGGTCGACATCCAATTTTTCAAAACCCATGCTGTGAGAGATTCCTTTTGCACTATCTTACCATAAAATCTTCCTACCAAAGTATTTTCTAACAAGTTTGGGATATCCTTGAACCTGATATCCTTACCAATGACCATTGGAAAATTATCTTGTTTCACTCCAACATAGAGCTTTGGCTTAGACAAAGATCTGGAACCATGGGGGACCAAAAAAGGCTTGGAAAGCTTAAATGAAAGGGATTTTGGCTGAGACTTAAGGATACCCACTACCTCAAAGCTAGAATGAGAACTTAGCTCTTTTCCACTACTATTTTTGCTCAAAACGAAAACAACCTTGGACAACTCATGCTCAAATTAAATATCTACCTTGGAACACCATCCATCTTGGAAACACCTCATGATTTTGTTGGAGATGATCTGTTAAGACAATGAAGTGTCACTTTTAAATTCATACTAGGATTTGAATGCCTCTGGTGGACATGATTGGGTTCACAATTAACAATATCAAATTCCATTCCAAACTATGGCGGGATGTAATTAATTGTTGACGGGACCCACTATCCGACAACCAAGACAGTAAAAAACCTTGGGAAAAATAAAGAGAGTACATGAAAAACTTCACTTGTTGTAGGAGAAAAGTGCCTTCAACTCTAACCACTAGGTCTGAACATGTCCAACTTTGTAACAATTGAAATAATGAAATGAGAATTTCCAATAATCAATGTTATCATTCTAGACTTTTTCCTTGTAAACCAATTCAATGGCCTTGAATAAAATATCTTTGATATATACTTTGACTAGAATCTAGACCCAATGCCTATTAATTGAAACATACTAATTAGGGTCCAGAGAAATAAATCTACCAAACTTCTTGCCAATAATGTGAAGGGCCTCCTCTGTCTAGAAGACAAGGGGAGGGTTCGACAATATAGCCCAAAGTTGTTGCATCGAGAGGTTTTTGTGAGCGAGATCACAATCCACCAGTGATGTTCCCAGGACTAGGCCTGACGGCCCCCAATCCCATTATGCCTCCTTGATCTTATTATAGTGCCCCCTCAACCAAAATTGAAAGAATATCCAACTGTGAACAAATCCATGGAAAATTGACATATAACCCATGGATGACACCCAATTGTCCAAAACCCATGCCATGAGAGATGCCTTTTGCATTGTCTTACCATAAAATCTTCCTACCAAAGTAGTTTCTAACAAGTTTGGGATGTCCTCGAACTTGAAATCCTTACCAATGACCATTGAAAACTTATCTTGTTTCACTCTAACATAGAACTTTGGCTTAGGCAAAGCTCTCGAACCATGGGGGACCAAAAGAGGCTTAAAAGGCTTAAATGAAAGGGAGTTTGGTTGAGACTTAGGGATAACTACTACCTCAAAGATAGAATGAGAGCTTAGCTCTTTTGCACTATTATCTTTTCTCGAAACGAAAACAACCTTGGACAACTCATGATCAGATTAAATATCTACCTTGGAACACCATCCATTTTGGAAACACATTGTGATTTGGTTGGAGATGATCTGTCAAGACAATGTAGTGTAACCTGTAAATTCATCCTGGGATTTAATGCATCCTCTGGACATGATTGAGCTCATAATAAACAATATCAACTTCCTTTCGAAATTGTGGTGGGAGAGAATTAATTCAAATTCCATTCGAAACTGTGGCGAGATAGAACTAATTGTTGACAGGACACACTGTCTAACAACGAAGATAGTGAAAACCCTTGGGAAAAAGAAAGAGAGTACACAAACTTTACTTGTTGTCTGAGAAAAGTGCGACAGCAACAAAGCTCCATCTTTCTCAAAAAACATTGGAACCATTATTTTATAATATCCTTTAAGAGTATAATAAAGAAAATATAAATTTCATATCAATAAAGTGTTCTCTTTATAATACTATCTTTTTTTCTATATAAATGTATAGAAAATTCACTAGATAATTTTCCTCATTCCTAAAATAATATCTAAACTATGAGGATGATATCCATGGGACTTAATACCACAACCTCCTACTTGTAATCTACAACACTCAACCACTCAAATTAACTCATTACATGTCCTTGAACTAGAAAAACTTCTTTAAAAAAATGATTAAAAAAACACCATAAATCACAAAATATTATTGTTTAAATAATATGATAAATATATCCACTCTAAATAAAATTTATAATTTATAATACAAATTAATAATGTTAATTAGATATATAAAGAAAAATAAAACCAGAATATAAATAAAAGTTCAAAATAAGATTGTTATTTTACTTGGGTTTCTATATGTTTGGAGGCAGGATGGGAGAGTTTGAGAAAAATTAAGTGTAAAAAAAAAGTAAAATAAGAGTTTAAGATTACAATTATTAATTTGCCTTCCCACCATTTTTCGTAAAAGAAGGCCAACAGAGAAGAGCATGTGGGAAAATTTGAGAACAAATAAGTGTAAAAAAAAAGTAAAAGGCCAAGTTCTCGTTCGAGGTCGAAGTTCATCCGTTGTCTCCAGCGATACGCGCAGAAAACGGTTTGTGTTCCTCCCCTTCATGAAATTGTTTCTACCATCGGATTACACTGAACAAATTCAGGGTGTAGGATTTTAGGGCATTGGCAGTTTAAACTTGTTGGCGGGGAAATTTACAATGGGGTTTCCAAGGTTTTTTGAATTGATGCTCACAAGCTAAATTCATTCACGTGCTCTATTATTTTAACATCTAAATCACATTGTGGTAGTGGTCACGAGTAGGTTGAACTGTGTTATGCTTCATTTTTCTTCCCATATGGTTTTGATCGGCATGGCCTCCACTTGAGCTTAACCAAAGCTTTGTGGATTATTGAAGTTTATGAGTTTTTCTAGCTGAGTCGATTGTGAAATGGATAGTAGAATTCTTTTATGCGACGTCTAGGACATTGTGGAAAATGACAATCTTGCACATTTTTTTAAGTATAATGTTTGGTATTTGAAGTATACACACATGACAGTTGAGTTCAAGCTGAGCCATGGATTTCAAACTTTCGAAAAGGGAAGGGATTGAAATCGGCAAATCAATATAGACAACGTGGAAATTTGACGATGTTTGTGTCTATGCTTTATAACATAATGAGTGCAGATGGGTTATGTCGTTTTGGAAACTGAACACTTGAATCGAAAGTCAGAGTTTAAGCGCGCCTAGCCAAGCAAGTTACTACGCTCAATGCATTCCTCACAATCAACTGACGGATCGTAACTCTTTATTATTTTAAAGTCTAAAGGCCCCAATGCCCAGCCTAAAGTAGGCTCCTCTCCCTCTCCATAACTAAAGGGGTCTTTCTGAAATAGTCTTAAATATAAAAATTAATAAGTTCAATACTGCCAAACCATGGGGTCACCAATGGCAAGAAAAGGATACCAAACCATGGGGTCACCATTGGCAAGAAAATGATACAACCAATTAAGGATGCTCTAGTCCCATAAAGATCCTATTACAGATCTATACTCCCGGGGATTGTGCTCTCTACTATCTCCTTGCATTTCTTGCCAACAGCAAGAAAAGGAGACAACCCATCAAGGATGCCATAGTCCCATAAATATCCTATTACATATTTGTATTCCTAGGGTTAGTTTGCTCTCTACCATATCCTTACATTTGAAAATTACTAAAGAGCTACTAGATCTGCTAATTGATCATTTGCTTTCTCACCATTTTTTCGCAAAATAAGGCTAACAAAGCATAGCACGTCATGATATTACTTTCAAAGGAGATTTCTCAGGTATGCCCGGGGACATCGACGGATCGTTCAATTGATCTTCCCGATTGATCCATAATTTGTTTTGGATTTACTGTTTGAATAGGCTAGGGAATGAGTGAAGTATTTGAAGGATACAAGGGAAATATTGCAAGCTCTCTGAAAATCTTTCATGGAAATTCACCTCAACAGTTCTTCTCAATGGAAGTAAGAGGATTGATCATATTGTCCTTGCACACTTTTACAGAAATTATTAAATTTTGCTTTCAGTTGATACAAAAACCAAATGTAATAAAGATTGAACCTTTCAACTCTCCCTATCATTTGATGTCTTCATCAATGCACCATAGGAAGATTTCCATATTTTCCTTGCCCTTGTATCTTCAACCTCTTTTCTTTGTTTTTTGGCTAGTTGGAAAAAAATTCAAAACTGATACTTGCTAGACAACAAACCATTTATTTAAGACAATAATAATATCATGCTAGCTAACGCTATGGTGAATGATCATTTGAGGTTCCTCACTGCACGTATATATTGTATAGGTTCACAGGATGATTTATCATTAGGAATTTTTCACAAGATGTATAGTGGGAGATCCAAGCAAACTACTGAGGGGTAATAGTAATGAAACCCTGAAGCTTGTTTTTGTATGACAATAAAGCTATTGTATACAAAGACTGATTGACAACGCGACTACTGTGAAAATGGTAAGATCTTAATTCTGATTCTTTTTCGCTTCTTCAAATTAAATAGGTCGGGTGAAAGAAACACACGATTGTAGATATAACCAATCATTCAAGGCAGAATATCAAAGCACTAAACATATGCCACTTTAGGCAGATCAAACTTTAGGTGAGAATGAAGAGATTTAATGAAGTTTGCAAATTTCATTCCTTTAATGCAAATGATTGAAGGACTCAGAGGAATGCTTGACATTGACATGATCTAAAATATTCTTTAGAAGAAGGGGCTAGGGCACATCTCTGTCATGCTTCTATTTCAAATTACTGGATCATATCTAGGTAGAGGTATCTTGGATTACTGATGACATATACGTGTTTGATATACACATGAATAGTGCCTCCAAATTAATGTTTGTCATGATTATTCATGCTTAAGCATGATCTAAATATCCAAGTGCCCAATTTTCATTAAATTTTCAGCTGCATATTTGTTTTCAGAATGAATCCTCCACATGCAGCTCTAGGACTTGATTCCTAGGGAAACTAAGTCAACCTATTTGGGCTATTGAATTAGCCCCTCAGTAAACCAATAGAGAGATACAAATGACACCATACTAGCCATGGTCATGACTTATTCACAACCTTGATTCTGAGCAAGGTATTATCGTCAATAATTTGCCCAAAATGTCACAACTGCCTTGAAATAGAGGAGTGTAATTTCAATACTTCTTCTTATGCTGCCTGTATGTATAAATGATGATGCCAATATTGATCTGCCTGCAAATATGTTTCCACACCAAATTTTCATAGGTATTCATCCATCTGACTAGGGCTTCCCATTTTCACTAGAGGACTGATATTTCTTTAACTTTAACCTACGAGAGAAAATATTGTTGGCAATTGTTGCAAGTAACTTTTATTAGAAATGGATACAATCCTTTGTGGACATATCTACGATTTACTTCACTTGAGAAGATGGAGTATACTCATTGCAGCCTTAGGTTTGTTTCGTGAAAATCCAAACAATGCTCGACTGAATTGATGTGATCTCCTTCGTTTGAGTGGATGTGATATAACTTTGATTGAAGTAGTGCAGCATACAATCTTGGAATTGGTGCAAGTAGCCTTTAATCTTGTAGTTGTGATTGATGTGATCCAATGTCAATCCAATCATTGCGTTAAGTTCAAACTAAGTCTATATATAATCAAAGGCTCACTCTGGAACCCAATTCGATGGAGTATATCTCTTTAAGTGATGCATTTATAAGTTCTTGCAGATCAATTCACTCACAATATATCTCTTTCAAAAGCATCAAAATATGTTATCATCACTAATAATGAAAACTCAATATTGTCGCATGTTGTATTTGGAAGAAAGATTGAAATGATTAGGGAATTATGTTCTAGAGTATTAGAATGAATCAGAACATTTTTTCACCAGTAGGTAGGCAGTCTAATTTATATTCTGAAGTGATGATTCCAAGACCAACTAGAGGCACTAAGAATAATCAAGCAATTACAATGGCTATAGTTGTCTGCGGCCCAAGCTTTGAATTAATGAACCTCCAGTGAGGTTGCCACCTAGAGCCAACATTATGCATGGAACCATAACACCCTTAAGGGTGATGCAGTTGTCAGTAATAAATAAAATAGGAGTGTCATTTATCAATATTAATTTCTTCAAAGATGGAATACTTTCAATGACCAATGCAAGGACTAAATCTATTATCAGTGTTTGAAGTAATTGTTTTATTTTCAAGCATTTCCAAAGAAAATATACTTGAGAAATTTCTTGCATTTCCCTCTAGCATTAATAAAATGGTTTTAGCTTATTTTCAATAATTCCTTATTTAGCGGTCAGCAAGGTGATCCTCGTAGATTTAGTGGTGTCTATATCTATTTTATCCATGTCAGCTTCGAATTCAAGTCTTCACTTCATGCTGCTTCTGGAGGAGGTGCAAGAAGATGGAATAAACAGGTGTACATAATCACCAAATGATATATACACATTTCCAATTTTATTTCATATCACACCAAAAGGATTTTATCTCTGCGTGCTATGCCAATTAATATGAGAGGCACATTCTCATTGTTCCCAAAAGTACTCCAGTTTTCTTTACCAACCCCCAACGTAAGTGGATATATATGATATAATATTAGGAAATATTAAAAGAGGATAATAAACTTCAAATAATTATTCACACTCAAGATAGATAAGGCCATCCTACTTCAGATGTATATCTAGGTAATGACTCAAGGAAGAGGCGAGACCACAAGAACATCTATTTTGAAGTATGTAAAAATGTATCACTTTGTAATTTGCACAGGATCTATCACAAGCTCTCCTCTTACTATAAAATGAAATTTTCTCTTCATGCCTATGTACTTGGCACATTTATTATTCATTGGAGCTTCATTGTCTCTAATAAATACATCATGGTCATATATTTCTCAACCAAACTCATTTTTCAATGTCTCTTGAGTTTCATGTGACTGCACATGTCTCAAATTGACGTGGATGAAACAGTTGCTTATATGGTAAAATCATGCTTAGGTTCTCTTCGCAAAGAGTTTGATTGTAGAATTTCTCTTTGCCCAAATGTACTATTAGCACTTGGATTGAACCTCAGGCTGGAGGAAGGCAATGCCAGGGTAACCACAAACCACGCTTAGCAAAGTAGCTAGCCCTACTAGGCCAGGAGAGGGCTCTCTCTGTAAGGATCTCAGCCAAGATGATTGGATCAAGGAAATGATATTAGGCTAGGTATAGTAGCACAAGGTTTGATTTGATTTCGAAGGGTTTTGCTGGATCAGGAGGAGCCGGACAGTAAGGGTAAGGAAATGATGTCAAAATTGCATAGTTTCGATGGGGCAAAGTAGGCACAAGGATCATCACTCTAGGGTTTGATGGGTGAAGTGATTCAAATACATGTGAGGAGCTATAAAGAGCATGTAAGCAACATGGATTCTTCCTAAACTGAAGAAAACATAGACTGTGAATATTTTCCCAAAACAGAGCATAAATATTATGGGTTTTTCCTATCAACTTGAAAACATCCACTTAAAGAGTATGAAATGATGAAATGGAGTCAACAATACATTTTAACACTTGAAAACACAATAAAAACTGAACTAAACATCATACCACATGGATCCCAAAGAAATAGCTGCAACTTTTCATTAATCTCATGCTAAAACTGATACAAAATGATGTCTACTCAAAGCATAAGCATCCAACTGAGTCCAACCCTTTACAATGAGAAAGAAGAAGAAGATATAGACATTGATTCAACCTCCTCCCATCCTTAGGGGTCCAATCCCTAGGATGAGGAACTAATCCATCAAAAACTGAACAAGAAACTAGAATCTAAGCAACCTAACAACTTGCCTCTAAAAGGGAGGAAACTGATTCATTTGTCCTCAAGATAACTTTTGATCTAATGAATCTACCTTCTAGTAACTGTTATCCATATTATTTACATGCCTAGTTACCTTTTACATCATTAAAAACGTCATCCATGAGAGAAAACTCAAAATTACAGTCATGGCACAATGAAGTGAAAATTCAGGATAAAATTGCCCTGTGCGCAATGCCCAAGCTCTATGCACAACAGTTTTTGAAGGACCATTTTGGAGGTCTTCCCGATGCCAAAGTTGAGCTCATGATATCTCATTGGAAAGCGTATCTTGTCTAATTTCCAAATATGCCTTTAGTTTCCCATTTGGAGTTTATTTAACCCCTCAAAAATTGATTCTCCCAAGACTGCATATGTGGCTCAAAAAGAAGGCAAAAAGGTCATTTTTGAGTGTTTTTTGACCTTTTGGTTGACCAAGTCTACTCCAAAATCTTAGAAAATGCATAGGGTGCATGTAATAATCATTGTGAATCCAAAAATTCTGACCATTTCCTCATTGGATTCCCCTAGGAAAAGCACAGTGTCACTGAGCCAATTTTTTTTGAGTAAAAAATTGCAAAATTCTTCAAAACTTACTCCAAATTTGTGGAGAACACCACCATCAAGTGTCTGGGTTGGCCAATGAATCTTCAAAAAGCAACATAAGTCTATCACCCTCCTTTTTGCCTTTGAGTACTTGTTTTAGCCTTGTCTTCATTTGCTTGACCCTTATGTTGCAAATCTTGTTCCGGGTCCTGTAATGGCGAGCCATGTGCCTAAAGATTTGATTGTCCCCGTTGGCCTTTTGTAGCAGCTTCTCCAAATGCAAATTGACCCTGTCAAGCCAATTTTCTCTATCCTCCTCAATCTTCTTCTCAAGCCTTTATTTTGTAGTCAAGGTGGTTGGGGTTTCTTCTTCTTGCATTACTAACTTGCCTTTGTCACCTTGCCTCTTTGCTTTGAAAAGTTCCAGCTCCATGAGGACTTTTTTGTCACTTAGCTGCTTGTTCTCTTGCTAAAGGTATGAAATGACATACTTGGCTTTCGCCAAGTTGTCCATCAATGCTTGGATCTATGCATCTTTTCCCCTTATGGTTATATTTTCGTTTGTTGCCTCATCTTGAGCCTCCAAGTCAACTATCTCAATGCCATGATGGTTGTGTGGTTGTTTTGGTTAATCATCTTCCTTCAAATTAAATTCCCTTTCCTCTTCAACATTAAGGCTTTCCTCCAACATCTTTTCCTTCCATTTATGCACTTGCTGCACCTATTGTACCTATTTTGTTGACGAAGAAGGCAAAATCCCTTCCACAATTTGTGGAGCAAGAATTTGCCTATGAGTTGAAGAAGAAGGTAAGGCCCCTTCCACATCAAGTGGAGAAAACACTTGCCTATCTGCTGCAAACCACTTTCTAGCCCCTCTCTAATATGTTTTGTAGGCTTTTGGCTTCTCAACAACTCTAGTCTCTTTAGCCTTCTCACTTTTCTTTACTTTGGCATTGCTGGAAGGCCTTTCTACTTCTTGGGGCACTAGTGGAGGAATCTGAGGACCATTGAAGATGTCATTGGTAATGAATGTATCCCAGGAGATGTTGAGGAGGTTGAGATGATGTAGTACAATCATCTTAACAAGGAATAGTGATAGATATTACTCATATGCTGGGGGTATAACTTTTTCTGTATAATGTAGGCCATCTTCTCAATGTTCTTGAATAAGAAATACCGGATGTTCAACTTTTTCACTCTTGTGAAGTGTATAAGAAGCCTAATATGATAGGTGTACAATCTAGAAAATCTTCCCTCACATGTAAAATACTTCATAATGATCCTCATCATAGGGGCGTACTTGTCTTCAAGGAACCTGAAAGGAAAGGTCCTCTTCTTTTCATTCCTCTACCTGGATTTTATGTATGGCTCATAGCAGTGCTCATCCAAATCTTGTGACTTATACCATTTTTCCCCCACATTTGGAATCCTTGTAGCATCAACAATGATGGAGGATGAAACTGTAAATGTCACCTTGACAAGAGTTACCTTGTTATTACAGAGATTGGCTACAAAAAGCCTGGTCAGCTCAGGATGTGTTGAATTATTTCTACTTGCTCACAAAACTCATAACACCCTAGATGCCTGAAACAAGAAACAGTCATATGAGAAGCCTGTAACTCTTTGATGTTTCGTGGTTCCTCTCTGATGATTCTACCTCCCTTATGTGGTTTTGTCTGATGCTGAGGTTCATCTCCCAAGCTTTCACTGCCAGTCTTTTCCTCCTCCTCATAATCTCTATCCTCTTTATCCATGTTTGTTGAATTTTGAAGCTTTGAAACCCTAGAGAAGGTAATCAAGAAGTGAGTTATGGTGAATAGGGATAGGGGAAGGGGAGAAGAGCTTATGCGATGTAGGATGAGATATATATGATATGAGAGTGAGAAGGAGGGTATTTTTGGTAGGGATTGTTTAGTAAATAGGGTTTTAAGGATTTTGTTTTGGGGATTAGGGTATAAGGGATAGGTGGAGGATTTGTTTGCAACCTAGGGTTTGAAATTTTAAATAGAAAACCAACTTCAAAATCATGAACTGAATGTTGGGAGGATAGTTCAAGGAGTGCACTTGTTCAGAAGTTCTAGGTGGCAAAATAGTAATTTGGATGATTGATAGGGTGGTTTTGGTGCTTGTTGGCCCTATGCGCAGCGCCTTGTATAGGTGCGCAGCACTTCGGATCTATGCGCAGCGCCGTGTAAAATTGCACTGTAAAATTGGCCCTATGCACAACACTCCGTCCCTATGCGCAATTCTCTCTCCTCTATGCGCAACAACTCCTCAATCTGCTATGTGCGCAACGCCTCCTCGTTGTTTAGCCACCAATTGGCTTCAATTCCATTCTCTCCTTCAACTCTCTTCTTTCTCTTTTTCAAATGAATATGATGAATTTGGAAAAGGAGTTTAAAATCTTATATAAAGGGTTATTTTGATATATCTTTAGAAAAAACCCAATTTCTACTGTTTTTGGAACTTTTTCTTTGTCTTCAAATCTCTGTTTAATACCTTTCTCTCTTTGTCTCCTTTCAGGTGGATGATGCTTGGATTGAACTAATTTATTCAATGGCTTCATTTTCTTGCAGCAAGGAGAAATGATTAGGCGGCTTATGGGAACACTTATTTCATGAAATGACTTGGATTACATAAAAAAATATAAATCAACTAAAATACTCTTTTTTAATCTGAAAAAAACATGTTTTTGAGATGAAAAGTACATTAGTGAAATAATATCTTTGTACAATAATCATGACTTACTAGCAATCACTCTTTGCTTATTGGTCATCCTCATACCTTTTATGCCCTTTATTTACACTTGAAACTATGCTTTTGACCTTGGAAATGAACCCTAAGACCTAATAGAAACATAATTGCCTTAACTCTAAAACAAAAACATAATTGAAACCATAACTGAATACAACATGGAGATGGGTCAAAAAATGTACCTCATGAGGGAAAATTCGATTTTCTGAGAAGAAGACAACCATCAGTAGACCATTTTGACATGAACTAATGGAATGATCCAAAAATTCAGTATGAGACACCTAAAATGAAAATGAAAAGAGCAGATTTGATCCCTGATGGAAGTGTGCATATACTGACACTAACATTGGCCTTATTGGGGATGGCAGCACCTTGGAGGTGTCAAGAACACTGTAGACCAAGTGCCTAGATGATTGGGCCAATACGGTCAAACAAATGAAAAAGTGGAAACTTTTTGAAACTTTTGAAAAATGACTCGATACAAACTGCAGACTGACTCACAACTGACTCAAAAACCAACTAAACACAACACAAAACATTTAAGCTTTATAGCCTTCACTTCGGGTCTCAAGCTCAAATGACATTGTACTTCAAATCTTGCAAGGAAAGCAAACTGGTATATATAATTGCAGTGAAGCAACTTCGGCAAGATGCATCAGAAATAATAGTGCTTTAGGAGCCTACCATTCATTGGTCCTCCTGAGAATTCTTGACCATCCATTTCCTTTAATAAAAATTCATTTTGTCCTCGATAGGCTGAGATTTTATTAGGTCTTTTCCATATATTGTCAAACTTACCATGTTTCCCTTTTTCTCCATTTCGTGCATCCCATCGCAACACTACATCATCTAGCTGAAACTTTTCTGCCTTGGTTTTGCGGTCATAAATTTTCTTTATCTTCTCTTGCACCTGGAAAGTGTTTTGAGAAACATCTTCTCTTGTTTGTTGAAGGTGAATCATTTGATTTATCTGGTGCTAAATATCATCTTCTTCACTATCGGCTTCTTGCAATAATCTCATGACTGGGACTGCAAGGGATGTGGGAAACGTTGTATGAGTACCATAGACCAATTCAAAAGGCTAGATACCTATTTATTTCTTACTGCTCACTCTGTCAGCCCACAAAGCATTGAAAAGCTTCCGATGTCAATTTCTTTTGTTTACCTCCAACATCTTCTTAATAATGTTTACCAAGGATTTATTTGAAGACTTAGCTAGTCCATTGCCCTGCAGGTAGTATGTTGTGGAATGACCCAATGTGATCATGGAAAATTTTAGGGGTGAATGTTCACCCTTAGGCGAAATTAAGGGCTTTTAAATTTTTCGTGGGTGAATATTTTGTATCATAGTACATTTTACAAATCACCTCAAATAGCCCATTATTTTAAGGGAGAGGGTAAAAAAGGTAAATTTAGCCCTTGAAATTAGGAGTTACAACCTTCCATTCGCCCTAATTTCAAGAATAGGTTTTATTTAAGTGAATCCTATGGGCCAAATACCATATTTATAAAAGAGGTATGGTAAATTAATAAAAATATAAATAAATGAGAAGTATGGTAAATAAATAACACATTTTTTATATTTACTCCATAAGTCACCTTATATACATGCAAGGGTGTAAACAAATAAAAATATAAGTAAAGTGGAGGTATGGTAAATAAATGAAAATATAAATAGACTAGACGTATGGTAAATAAATAAAACCTCTTTTTATATTTAGTCCATAACCCTCGTTCTATTTTATTTAAGTGAATCCTATGGGCCAAATACCATATTTGTAAAAGAGGTATGGTAAATTAATAAAAACATAAATAAAGGAGAGGTATGGTAAACAAATAAAACATATTTTTATATTTACTCCATAAGTCACCTTATATTTACGAACAAAAAATGCGTTATATTTAGGTGAAACCTATGCGAAAAATACTATGGGACAAATACCATCGACTAGATTGTGATTAATACCATGCAAAAAAAATTATTAACCCTAATATTAGTATTAATAAAAATAAAAATGGCACATGGTATTAACCCATGGTATTCACCAAAATGGCACATGGTATTGATCCATGGTATTCACCTGAAATGTAGCCTATTTAAATGGGGGAATTAAACCAACATAGATCCATCTTTACTCTGGATCTACTAACCCCCGAGAGGTATCAAATATCGTGATATGCAAACTA
>APFE030894590.1:142844-201094 GCA_000404065.3 Pinus taeda
ACCCTCTACTAAGGCTTACTACTAGAGGTCTTAAAGAAACATCTAAGGTCACTTGATGATGGATATAATAAACAAAGGTACAAGAAGGTACAATATCATTCTGATATTTATGAAGCAAGGATAATAATATTGTGGTGCTTTCATTCTATTTTGGAACTATGTGATTTTCCTTAACAGAGTAGAGATGAATTACAAGTGCAACCTATCATCTAAGAAATCATATTGGTGGGGAAACTAGCTCTGTATTAGTATACTCCCAAATAGATAGCACTTGGAGCAACAAGGGGACTTTTATTATTTATATGTGCATGATCAATGTGACCCCAAGATAATTCATTGTGATGTCAAAGCAACAAACATTTTACTACATGAATATTTGAAGCCATTTTGGGAGACTTTGGATTGGAAAAGGTTTTAGACCAAAGGGATTCACATGTCACTACTATTGTTTTTGGTATTGTGGAGCAGATAGCCCCATAATACCTTTCAATAGGAAATTCATTAGGGAAAACTAATGTATTTGGTACATAGGATATATTACTATTGCTAGACAAGATTATTCAATTCTTCAAAAAATTTGTTCTGTGCAGAGAGAACTTAGAGATTGACCTTGGCTGCAATTGTTGCCAATTACTTTAGGGATTTTTTTAACCATGTTACATGTGGTTTCAAGGTTTCATTGCAACCTTATGGATAATCATGAAACAAATTTATTGTTTTAGGGAAATTATGAAATAGATCTCCCTTTCTCAATAGATTGAAGCATAGTATAACTAGTCTAGGTACATTTTCCAGTGGTATTTCTAACTACAACATTACATGCCTATTTCTTCCAGCATATAGACACTTGTAGCAACAAATACTTGTACCAAAGCATATTATGTTATATCATCTCATCACTATTAAAAAGGTATGTCTTCACTATGTATATGGTTGAAGATATATTTGTTGGCCTTGATGACTCCTAGTAATATTGATTTTGTATTGGAGTTTCTAAAATACTTTAGAATTATATATGGTGTATTGGCATGTGAAAAATACACAGGATGTCACAGGTAATCCTAATAATCAACTTCCCTAATGACTAGGAGGCCTTAAAACTCCACTAGTGGTTTTTGCACTAAAAGTGGGATTTGAGGGAGACTTGTGTGGAAGTTGTCTGTAAAGAGAAACCAAATTTAGAATTAAAACTTTGGCACAAGTGCACTCTAACAAAACTAAACAAGTTTCTCGTTATGCTTTCAAGGTAACCCATGACACCCCTACACATTCATAATTATTGATTGTACATTCTAGTCTCATTGGCATATTCTTTTGTCATTTGTTAGACATCAATAAAATACCTTTCTTTGCTTACTGCAAATTAAAAATGGTAAACAAATGTAATTTGATATGAGTGCTCTGAAGGAAGGTCTCCACGTTGTGGAACCTATTATGATTTTCTCTTAAATATAATAAATGACCACCAATGAATTCCTTCTCCAAAACTTAATTCTCCTACAATGACAGTCCTTCTTTTGAGAGAGTATATGTTGTCCTATTAATTTCTCTTAACACATGAGAGGTTCTGATCACCTGGAACTTCCTAGAGAGATATTTCATCTCAGTAGCTAAGGGAGATAAGGAAGTATCCTAAATCTGACCTTGTGCATTCGTCCAATTAACATCCAGTTCTGAGTGCCCAAAGACCTATCGATGACCAATATCCTTTTCAAAGGAAGATGTTAATAAGGAAAATAGAGCCTTCAACTTCGCCAATTTATTTTAATCTTTGTCCATGTTTTCCTTAGTTTGGACATAGTGAGTGTCAAAACAATAAAGCACAAACACATGACTATAAATCTGATGAGAGTCTTGGCAAGCAATTCTCCATGTATTGAACTTTTTGTTTGTGTTTCAGTTGTATTGCTTTTAAGTTATCAAATTGTAGTGTTATCAAAGGACAATAGATACATGTGTTGACGATAATTACCACAATTGTAATATATTCAACAATAAAATTTTAAAACCATTTTTATGTGGACTGTGTTCATTTAGTCTCATTTGTGTTATTGTTTTCCCTCAGATAGAGTCATCTTGGTCTTGCTGCTACAGTTTACCTTTGTCAGAATCTTGACAAAGATGACTTATTTAAACTTTCATGCTCACATATATCTAAAGTTAATATCCAACCAATTTGCGAGTTGTAGGATGGTATAATGAATCAGTTCACTCTCAAGGAGGCCATAGAGTTATGTTAATGACAAAGTTATCATGCTTCAGTGAGCGAGCGAGTTCAATATGCCACAAGGTTTAGATATGAGCCTTCCAACTAATAATAACCAAGTCTGCATAGTTACTGTAGCTTTCACCAACAAGAATATTCTATAATTTCACTACAACAATGACCTTCAAGGAGGCTGAGAGATTGTGTAAAATGACCATCGAGTGCCTAGTGTTGACTAATTGAACCTTCCTATGCTCAGATTATCGATAACCTTTTTTTAGGGATACCTCCAACATAACCATAGTACGTCTCTTGAGATAAATATGATCCTTCTTTAACTTTTCTCTTATGCAATACCTCGGCCTTATTCCTGCAACAAGTTAGATGATTCAATCCTTCAAGCAAGGCATCATAGTGACTTAACCCTATTGCAGATAATTTCTATCTTCAAAGAAAAATATCATTCCTAAAATAGAGGCACTGATAGATAGAATAGGTGTTGAACAATTGATACTAATCAATGATCATGGTGATCATGCTCAGAATTTGATGGAGGAGTTTTAGATTCTGGGACCCTTCCGAAATATGTTTTGGTCTAGGATTTAGTACTCTTGATCGATGTCCAGGACTGTAACTTCTTAGGAAAGAATCTCAGCTTCAAAAGTAATGATAAAATGAATGCAATACTATACTTGTTATTTGAAGTATTCGATATATCGTAGATAGATATCTCCTGCACTTGATTAGTCCTCTAGAGATGAGAATAATATTTCAAACAAAGATCTGTAGAGGATTGACCTTACCTCCAGAGATCATAGAAAATATCTTTCCATAAGCTTACGATGATGATACAGTGTTAAGCTTGATGAGTAGGACTTTTATAAAGTACAAGAACATACCTTGTTGTCTTCCAACTTTTGCCCGTGACAGTTGAACATCTTTAGGATTGGTGCCCATGTTTACTAATTAGGGCTTGAAGAATGCCTTGAGAAATAACCCATATTTGAACTCTGACTTGATTTACCATAGAAAACTGGAGGTATCAATGAAATTATTTAGTGATTGCAATCTCTTTAAGCTTGGGCTTGTCCTCACTTGAGCTCTGATACCATGTTAATTTTTAGTTAACATGTTCTTTGCTTAGGTTAGATACTTCATCAACCATATACCCATTAATCCATTTACCAATCACATTAGACATTATATAACAGTAACTGATGAAAGAACATAAATGATAGATGCAGAAGACAAGCCAAGACATAAAGACATGAGAATATGGCTCAAGCCAGGGAAAAACACCAAGATGGGGAAAACCCTTGATCAAATCTTCTTATTGTTATCATCAAATGTTCAGTAGAGAAAGAGAGAGAGTAAAATGATATAAAATAACTTGCCAATATGAAGATCAAGCATCACTTCTCTTAGATCCATTCAATCCTGTAATCTAGGTATTTTTTTCATGGAAGACAAATCATATTATTGTACAAGATTATTCTGGTTAGGGCAACAAAAGTCCACTACTTTCTAAGTTAATTGATCCAAAAATACTCCTTTCTACTGCAAACTTCCTTATTTCACATGATGTTCCCTTTCGCTGGCTTAAGGAGCTATTTTATGACAACATTAAGGTCACCGTTGATATTATCTCTATGGTTCTGTATTAGGGATTCTAAAGCATGTTACTCTAGCCCTTGAATTCTGTAAACAGTGCGGAATTTTTCATCTTACAAGGGCTCTATTATTTGTAGTAGTCCTAGCCTGTTTTAAAGTTTCCATGTCATCCTCAACAAGCACCTGAATACTATCATATAAGGTCAATGCCTTTCTGTTGTATTTCAGCGTCTTGGGCAAGTGATTCAAGGTCTGTGGTCAAGCTGTGAGAATATCTTCTAGATGTGGCCAAAATAAAGGAATAATTCCCATACAAAACAAGTCACAACCAATATATAAGATTGTCCTTAACCATAACGAAGCCCTACTTCCAAACTCGGACCTGTTATGACAAACCCCTAACCAAAATAGTCCCAACAATAACCATAATTTATCCTCCTTAATCTTCGCTGCCACAGAGATATATTTTTCTTTTGATTGACATGTCCCAAATGAGAGAGAATGCTCCTCTATATATACAATTCATTTGAGTTGAGGGGACGTGACTTTTGATCTTCTTAAGTCAACATATAGTTGAGGACGACCTAAATAATTTACATGAGAGAAACATAAATTCAAAATTCCACTTCTACTTATCCAAATTTGATGATCTTTAGATCAATTTTGGTCCTCTCGAAAAGAGGAATTCAATGCCACAATTATATTCCCCAGAGTTGTTCAAAGTGGAATTTTGCCCTAGTTTCCATTTTTAACTAAAATAACCATCAATATTTTTTTCTAGCATTTTGGGATGAATTCATAATAGTATGTTAAAAAGTGTCATTTCGATGTTTAGAAATTAGGATATGTAAATGTGAGATATATACTCTACATCTTTGGGTTATCTCCTTTTCAAATCTGAGTTTTTTTAGGCTACATGTTAATTGTTTGAACTTTTAACTTTGAAGAAATTCCTGAATGGACTTCGTAAATACTCAGATGAATGGACTTCGTAAGGCAGTGGTACCATAAATTGTGTTATTTCAAATATTTGACTTCCATATTTTCATAAAATACAATGTCCTCAATAAATACTTCTATTTATAGATACTTATGTTTAGGATTATATGTGTTGGAGTGGTTCCTTTTTGTTTTACTATAATCTTGATGTTGACAAGCTTTAGCTGACTTTTTTCATCAATTGCTCATAGAATATGCAAAAGGAAATGATTGTCAAAATGTGGCAAAAATCACATTTCTTTTGATTTATTTTTTTATTGTTCATGACAGGATAATCATGTTGTAGGAATGAGTTATCCTATAATCTGTTTCAATTTGTGGATTTTTTTTTTTTCCTCCCATTTTTTAACAAGGATGTAGATTTCATTTTCATGTTGATATTTTTTGCGTGTATCTTATTTAGCTCCAAATGCTAGTAATGGAGCGATCTTGAGAAGTAGTCATGGAAACAGACTCTATCAGAGATTAATGTTACAATACCACTTCTACCTGTTATTAGAAAAAGTTTAATGGTCTGTGACATAAAGAAGAGTTATTTAACGACAGGGTTGAAAGGGAAACCTCATGTATTAGTTGTAAGTCATTTATTTTCATTTTTTAGTTGTAAGTCATTTGTTTGATTTTGATCTTTATCACATCAATTATTTTTCTAATCCAATATGCATGGCCTGTATTTCTCACCCGATGTTATTTACTTGACATGGTTGATATAACATTCAATTCTAGGCCACTTTTATTTTAAGTCAGAGATTTTATTGATTAAAAGGATGTTCATATTTTGATTGGTTTACTTGGAGCTTGATTTAAAAAAGTTTTTTTTTAATTCCACGTGGATGCTATTTTTTCAGGGTGAGCTCTTTGCACCACTAAGGTCAGATGATTCCTAGAACATAGGTATACAAAAAGTGCATATTTGGCCTTTATTGTGTATATGTTATTCTTTATATCATTGATGGATGGTTATTGATTGATGCAAAACAGAGGATGGGAAGGTCCTACCAATTCTCTTGACAAAACAAAATCAAATGGAGTGGTAGAATTGTGTTTTAAAGGGTGAGCCAAAAATCAACACTTGAAAGATAAAACTTGAGAATAACGATCTATCTGATCTGAATCTAGAGACACAACAGACTGTGGAAAAAAAAGAGATGGTATTGACGAGTCTTCCCTGCAAATAAGCTCTAACTGTTAGACCACTGCCCAAATTTTAGTTATATGCAATGACAATAGTGACTCTAACTTTATTTGTATGAAAGCGACATTGGCCATTGTCCTGTTTGTTTCCTATGAATGATTTCGATTTTCAAACTCCAACTAGTTTATTGTTAAACTAATTAAAGCTTTGATGACAAACATATAGTTTTCAAAGCTCTTTTCTAAATCTATTTTCTTGAGAAAATTTGTCTTTTTACTTTAGGTACTGTAGATTGCGACCATGTGACATATGCTATGATATAATTGCCTGGATAAATATGTTGTACAACATAGTCTTTTTTAAATATAAAGAAACACAATATCCAACTACAAAATTTATTAATTAAGAACATCTTTTAGACTTGTTAGCTAAGTTATGATTATATTTCGGTAGGGGATTTTGTGTACGCTGATATTGTGTTGTCTCTTTGGTTTCTGTCAGGTAGCAATGGTTAATAAGGAATGTGTTCTTTTGCCGCAAACACACATCTTATTATACTATCAACATGGATCTCCATGGTTTTCAGGCATGGCAACAAAAACACAGATGTCAGTGGGATCTCCAAAGTCCGTGTTGGATATTTAATACTAGTGATGATTTTGATTCTTTGTCATATAAAGAATGTCACAAGTCAAATTCAAATAAATAGAAGCAACTCAAGAATGAAGGTAAAGCTATTGTTTTCTATCAAAGTCAATTTCTTTTACTTGTTGGTTGCTGTCATATTTTGAGTGCCGACTTGTGAAATTGTATGTTGGTTTATGTAAAGGGGATATATATATATATATATTTAGCATATGTCGTTCATGGTTTTCAGAGATCTGTGTTACGTTTTCACAAAAGTTTAGAGATCATTCAGATATCTAAACACCAAACAACAATAACATTGAGATTTTTCTTTCACTCAACCTATAACATATTTCATCTGTCTTCATCAATGTTCTTCTTCCATATGCTATCCACTTATGAAATTTCCTTTGCAATATTTGGTGCATTTGCTAGTTATAGGTCATTTATAGATTATAAATGTCTTCAGAGTTTCACTTCTAATTGAGTATTCAACTGAAATATTGATTCTCTTATACATAATTATTTTTCCCTCCACCCATTTTTCATAGCTTCCATAACCATTAGGTAGGACCCTGCAGCTTCGATGTTGCTTTGCTTGTTTAGTAAAATATTGTTGTGAGTTTAATTTATTGAAAGTTGTAGAATTTACAGTTTATGAAGTTTGAAGGTCTAATTTTTAAAAGTCTAATTCTTTAAAGGGTGCTAGCTCAATGGAAGAGCACCTGCTTTACAAACAGGAGGTTGGTGGTTCGATTCCATCATGCCCTGATATCCATATGGAATGGTGACGATCATTTTTTGGTGACGAAGGCTCTTTGGACCATCACCAATGAGCTTTGGTGACATTTTTTGACCCTCACCAAAATATGAAATGGTGACGGTTAACAAACGCCACCATATATACGCATCAATAGTGACAACCCTCAAAGGTTCGTAACCATAAATCATTGTTGTTGATATGAAATGGTGACGGTCATTGTCTGTCATTATAGTCATTATTCGTGACAGGCTTGAATGTCACTGTAACACTTATACTTCTGGAAATGCGGCTTTTGGTGACAGTCAATGAACGTCACCATATATATGCACCAATAGTGACGACCATGAAATATCCATCACAATAAATCGTTGTTGTTCATATGAAATGGTGACGGTCACTATCCGTCATTATAATTAATATTTGTGATAGACCTTGAATGTCACTATAACACCTATACTTTTGGCGATGCCACCTTTGGTGACGTTCATTTTTTTGTGACATAGACTCTAGTCAGGCTATGGTCCGTCACCTTTGCTCATATGAAATGGTGGTGGTCGCTATCCGTCATTATAAATCATTATTGATGACGAAATTTGAATGTCACTACAACACCTATACTTTTGGTGACGCCACCTTTGGTGATGGAGGCTATGGTCCATCACCATTACTCATATGAAATGGTGACAATCGTTATTCGTTATTATAAATCATTATTGGTGACGAACTTTGAATGTCACTACAACACCTATACTTTTGGCAACACCACCTTTGGTGACGTTCAATTTTTGGTGACAAAGGCTCTTTTGATCGTCACCAATGAGCTTATGGTGACATTTTTCGCCTCTCACCAATGACCTTTTTTCTTGTAGTGGCGCTACTAAATTATTTCTAGCAGTATTTCGATAGTAGACAAGGGTTCTTTCCCTAACTGGGCCCATATTCTTGGATTGCGTTCAGAAAATGGCATCAAAATGGCTCCTGTAGGCAATCCTATAGATGATGTGCTCATCTTACCACCTCCTCTTTCTTATTTTTTTTAGAACACCAAATATAGTTTTTTTATTTGTTAGGTTTTCTCTTGAATAGGCCACAATGTTGTGACCATGGATCTGATACCACTTGTAACATATCCATCCTAAAAAAAAGTTATTAAGATAATTATGGTGACACTTCAACCTTATTCGTCTTTACATATACTATGGTCATCAATTTTAATTAATATACATTGCAGCGAGAGGATATTCCACCAAAAGGTTTTTATTCTTTTTTTTTTTGTTAAACTTATGATGGGCCTCAATGTTGACTTGTTATAATATTTTTTTCTTGGAACATTTGTTATGACCACCAGGGTCACTCGACTTAGGCATACCATGCTTTATTATGTTTATATGCGTGTTCTATCTACCAATCCTTCTGGAGTATCTAGTTGTAACACAATAGAGGTATTGATATTTTTGTGGATGATTTGTCACTTGATTAATGGTATTCATGAGTTAGGGTTTAGATTGAAGGTAGAGAGGTGGCTTGTTCCATTATGCGTTAACTACCCCCTCTCTTGCCTTACCCTGTTGCTCACAGTTACACGCTTTGTCCCTTCAAGCAAGCTTTGAAACCCTAGCTTCCCTACCCATGTGTAATTATCTACAAAATGATGTTATCTCAACACCATTAAAACAAAACCTTATTGGTTCGCATTGCAAAGAGGTATACAAATTCCTAGGTTATTGTTTTTGAGACATGAAAAAGTTTCTTGCGTGTAATCTCTCACGAGGTTCTCTTATAATATTTTTATGGTATTCACAGGTTAAGGTTTTGTCATCCTTGCCTAATCGAATGGATTTCATAGCACCCAAGGGTATTCATTAGGGTTTCATAGGATTTCTCTACCGAAGTATTTCCTTCAATTTACTATGGAATGCATAGAGCTGTTGCACATGTAAAAGAAAATCCCTCCCCAAAACCCTTACATTTATTACTAACTTTTAGTTGGGTTCTTTATTGGTATTCAATTCTAAGCACATTCATTATTTACGCAGAGTATACAGGATGATGGTTAGTTCCATATTTATGATAACAAATGATATTGAACTCCTTTCTTCTTAGATTTCCCATTTTGGATAGCTTTCTTTTCGTAATGTCTCACTATTAATAAAAATCCCTTGTGTGTTACGTGGTAGGTTAATTTTTGCTTTGTTCCAGAATGGATCACTTATTGCACAAGCAATTTGGACTTTAGTGTTATGGCACAGGTGCTTACTAGTTTCTTATTTTCTTTTATTGTTTGAAGTTACGTTGAGGGGGTGACCTATGTTCACTTACGCCTCCTCAAGCATGGCTAAAGCATTGACGTGTTTGACCATTTATATTAAAAAATGTTGCTCTTAATTTCAGGCTTAAGGTCATGTGACCTCGCAGGAATTTTTTTATCACTGTCGTTGCAACCCTACAACATGGGTAACAAGGGTCCTTTTTTTCCAGGGTTTTGTAATTGTTTGGTCCAATTGAATTGTTTATAATTGTTTGGGTTGTTTTATCCCATATCTTCACGGCTTCACCATTTTGTAACAAGAAACAATATATTATATTTAGGATAAATGGGTCATTATTATCCATTCCCTTCCCATGTCTACATACACAATTGGTTACTGATAATATAATGTGCCTTTTCATTTATACCTTGAGTTCGTTCCTTTTTTGAAGGCTTACACTACATATTTGTACAATTTACATTTCAAACTCTTTAAATTATGTGGTATTTAATCTTGTAAATATGCACTTGTATTCAAGTCTTGTTTTTAAATAATGTTACTCAGTTGTTGTATGTATTATTTATATGGTGATTTTGTAAGTTTGTATTCACTGTTTCTCTATTTAAGAATTATTGTATGTCTACTTTGGTTTTTATGGTGATATGAATAGATTTAATCTTCTTTACAAGTAATGAATTCATGTAAGTGATGGATGCATAAACTTTTAAGCATGTCCTTTCACTTAAAGCTTGCAGTTACATATTCGTTTTTCTATTAGTGATATTTTTGTAGGGCTTGAAGGCTTTATATAGTTGAGAACCTAATTTGTTTTTTGTTTGTCTGCATTATGGCTTAGTATATACATATGTATAAACACAGTTTTCGAAGATTTTAACTAGGTTTGGGGATCTAAGTGGGACCTGCCTGCAAAACCTATTCATTATTTTCAAACCCACTTTCTGGGTACAAGACTATTACTAGGTTGTTGTATACTTATCCAACTAAGCCCCCTAAATAACCTAGCTCATAGTTCAACAATGTTAACTCTCTTTTACAAATTTTAGATCATTAACATATTCATCTTTCATACATGAAAAAAACATCACATAGTAAGAAGATAACTTCTATGCATATGAGCCAAAAACACATACAACAAGAAAGTATTTTACATATCACTTATCTCTTTAACTAGTCTAGAATTACACAAAAATCACAATGGGTGGAAGACTTCTCTTCACAACCATGAGAAATTATCACCGAAACCAAGTGCCCCCCAATTCAATTTCACATCCAAAATAGTTATCTAACAAATACCATACCAAGTCCAACCTGGGACTTCTCTAACCACACCAGGACCAACATAGGATTTCACTAACCACACAGGGTTCAATCTAGAATTTCACTAACCATACCAGGTTCAGTCTAGAAATTCCTCTTGGCAATGTCATGCCTCCCTCAATCATCGTCCTATCCTGAGGGATTTAAGCTAAACAACTTGTATTTATCCTCTCTTGGGCCTTCTCTAGTAGGATCCAAGTCCATAAGGTTGCCTCGGTTTTTTCCCCCTCTCACCCTTTTGGCCAACCTTTCTCCCTAGTTGAGATAATTATACCGAAGGAGTTTTTCATTGCGGGCTTTGGATGTCCAAAGACTATTCACTGTAGCCAATGAGTGAACTTAATTTTCGCCATCCTCGACCAAATGAAAATTTGACAAGAGGAAAAAGTTTGTCGGAGGTTGCTTTGCGTACTTACCTAACATGAAATATTTATTGTTTGAGTAGAAATGTGCTCAGAGGAACAATACTACTTATAGTTGATCACTCATTGGAAATGTGATCTACATAAGAACATGGCCTTGAGAAAGCCCTTTTGTGAATTGGGAGCCTAAATATCCCTTTCCTTCTTTTGCATCATCATATTTATAGTTCCTGAGAGTGAACAAGGGACAATTTTAAATAATGAAGAGCGTGAATTTGTTCATGCAAGTATGAAATACTTATATAATGAGGCTTTACATCTCTCAGGCCATGAACTTCAGTTTTTTTCATGGTGGATTATTGTTATCAACAACTAAACCATAACTTGACACAGAATCTTGTCAAAAATCGATAATCTCCTGGGTGATGCTGATAATTTATATGTTTTGATTCATGTAATAGGTCCCAATAGTTGAGCTTGTGGGCAAGGCCATTGGTTTGTATTTCTCCACCCATTGGTGTGGTCCTTGTCGAGATTTCACTCTAGAGCTTGTAAAGGTACACAAGAAACTCAAGGAAAGAGGAGAAGCATTTGAGATTATTTTCATCTCTAGTGACAATGATCAAAGGGATTTTGAATATTAATACAAAAGCATGCCATGGTTGGCTCTTTCATTTGGAGATAAAATTGAGAAGGATCTCTCTGAGCTTTTCCATGTTAGACGCATCCTATTGTTGATTGTGGTGGGTCTAGATGGAAAAACTGTGATGGGTAGTGCCAAAAGTGCAACGTTTTCATTTGGAGCCAAGGCATATGCCTTCACTAATGCTCATCTGAAAACCCTGGAGGAACCAGGGTTGAACCCTTCAGTGATGCTCATATGGAAACGTTGGATAAGTAATGGAAGAGATGGATGAGAAATTACACAAGGAGATAAGGTACAACCAACTTGACATTTACAATAATAAATATACTTCATATTGTAAAGATTGTAAATATGATATGTGTCAAGGACTTTGATTTTGTGTTTGAAAATGCCTTGTTATGTTTGGATAGGTCTATAGATCAATGAACTTTGTTTAGTGTAAGGTTAGCTATAGTGTCAATAAATAATTTCAGTACTTCATAGTTGACGTTTTCGATTCTTTCATCATAGTTCATTTTGCAGTCGAGTTGAGTTCCAAGAGTATATAGTTGTGGAGTTTGCCTCACATGTGCATAGTTTTAATGGGTTTCCTTCCATTCAATTGTCATGTTAATTTGTAACTAAGTTATGTAATCGAGTTGACCTTGAAGAATATTTGTGGAGTTTTCTTCCACATGTGGATACTATTAAATGTTTTACTTCTTTTATAATTAAGTTAGAGGCCACTTTGCCATTAACTATAAGATGTGGAACTCTACATAGTTAATATTACAACCTATTGTGCTACAACCTTCAAAATGAAATCATAGAACAATTATGCTAGATGTTCTCCCTCGTCTATTTATCACTCTCTATCTTAGCTCATCCAAATTTTTGAACTTATATGTGCATTGTCAGTTCAGATAGAATCATCCATTCCATCTGTGTTGGTTCACTTTGGGCTCAGACCCTTGCCTTGGGGTTATGCTCCAAACATTTCGTTTGTAAGTTGGTCTTGTCCAAGCACTTAAGTTATCCAATAATATGTAATGTTATTATCCACATGTGATGGAAACAACTTGCTTTGGGTTCAAAACATTGTATAGTGAGCCCTCTTACTCATCCTGTATACAACAATTTTAATGGTCATCACTTCATTTATTTTGTTTGTTTAGGCAAGCATAACCATATATTTCATATATCCATAGTAACACTCCTGCTCTGAATATATGATAATGGTTGAATTGAAATTGCATTTTTTAAAAATAAAGATAAACTTTGACAACAAGGAAATAAAACATATATTAGCAATTGCATCAAGAGGTGTAAAGGAATGTCGATATGAGGAGTCGGGGAATGTGAAAGGTTATAAGAAGTAAAATATGTTGAGAATGAAATACAATATAAATTTAGGTTTCTATATTTGCTAAAGAATTTAGCAGAGGTTAAATTTAAGCAAAAAGTCGGACTAACATAAATGTCGCAGAACAATGAAAATCCTTGTGCCATAAGGTACATGCCAGATAAGTTATTCTTTTTTGGGTTTTTTTTTTTTAAATGAAATTAAATAAATTCTGGAAGAAAAAAAACACACACACATTATTATTATTATTATTATTATTCTACTGTTACAAGAAAATAACCAGACACAACACAGATGGAATCAAGGAGAGAAGAACATAAAATAATTGCCCAAAATTTTGTTGGAAATTTGTGGGGTTAATGCCCGCAATAAAAAATTGAATTAAATTTATAAGGCCCTAGATAAGATCATATGAAATTTCCTAATTCTTATTTTGTGGTTTCTCAGAAACTTTATAGAAAATCCCTCTCCATTCCATCTCTCTGCACCTGTTTGAAGACCATATATGTGCAGTGCACCACTTATTCAATGAGAAATTCCACCAACCAAGAAGCAATCATAGTTTTTCGAAAATGTGTCTTTTCGTTTGGGGAGAAACCACGCGCCCTCACTTTCAACACCCCTCTTCTACTTTTCCATATGTGCACTTCACGTCACTCAATCCATTGTTTTGGGGGAAGTTAATTAAGGGAGAAGTTCTAATTTTTTCAAAAAAGGCTAAGAAAACAAACAAAGTCGTAGTCTAACTTATAGACGAAATGCATGTTTTCATGATCATTTTTCTGACTAATTTTAATCAAAATTTGAGAGAGATTTTAAAAACTTGAACTTGAGTTTAAATTGTTTAATTTGCATAATTTGAGTGCCCCAGGGGTTTTTCAGGGCGCTGAATACATTTATGCATTCAAAATTGTATTTTAAACAACAAAAATCTTGAAAATGTATTATCGGATTTTGGTGAATTCCAGTGAAAAAAACTATTTCATCTATAAGTTAGATTGCTCCATTAATTAATGGAGAAGTTCAAACTTTTTCAAAAAGGCTGAATATTTCTATTTTTTCAATTTGCTTTTAATTAATTCATTGTGTTGTTGAATATTGCCATATACTAACGAGAAGATTTTCCCTTTCTAAATAGGAAAATTGTAATTTTAAACTATTAAATCTTTATAATCCAAATGATTTTATATTTTCAGTATTTACAAATTTTTTTAAATATTAAATCTAAAAACATGCAAGTTAAATGATAAAAATATTAATGATATCATTAAAAATTGTGTTTTCATTTAAAAGAAAAACATTTTATTAATTATGCCATTGAATATTATATTTAATTTATATTATTATTAAAAAATAAATTCATATTATATTATATAAGATAAATATGTGTGTAATATTAGTTTAGCTTAAAGTTGTTCACATAGAAACCACAGCCTAGTCAATTACCTATAGAGTCAATCTAAATGTATGTCGTAGTCTATCTGGTATATGTTTGGAGTTTTTTCAAGTATATTTTTCTAGATGAGTTTGTCTAGAATCCAACAAGGATTTGTTAGAATCACAAGCCTGAGTTGCGAACTCTCCACAATCTCCAAGAGTCCCAGGGGTTTTTCAATGTGATGAATCCATATATGCAGTAACAAATGCATTTTAAAACAATAATAGATCAT
Organism: Pinus taeda; assembly: GCA_000404065.3. Lineage (NCBI taxonomy): Eukaryota > Viridiplantae > Streptophyta > Pinopsida > Pinales > Pinaceae > Pinus > Pinus taeda. The sequence goes on from APFE030894590.1 coordinate 157,793, forward strand.
GATTTGATCAAAAAAACATTTCTCTAGATTCCAACCAAAAACTCTAAAATGTAGAATAGTTAGACAATGTTGAAATTTATTAGAATTTACATATGTTAGTCCAAAGTAGTTCTAACTATACCATATGAAAACCTAAAATAAAAATTAAACTTGCATCCAAAAAGTTACCCAAGGACTTGCTAAAGAGACAAAAATAAAAAAACAAGCTTAGAGACATGATTCTAAAGGGCACATGAAAAGTACCTAATTAGGGAGAGGTATTGTATTCCTTTCCTTTGTTAAGTTGTTACTTCATAGGTTTATCTTTGATGATAATTGGATTGGAGATTGTGCCTTTGGTCATGAAAGTGTTCGGGAGCTCCACTATCTTCTCTTTGTTAGAGCCTTCATCATATATACCTTGAAGTTGAGGCCAAAAACTATTTGGTAGAGGATAGTGAATTTTAGAAAATGAAGATATTGTAAAGAGGTGATTGACTCCAATCTAAAAGAGAAAAAGTATATTTTTGTTAGGTAACTTAAGAAATAAAATTGACATTGCTAAAATAATTTTAAACCCTTATAAGCTTCATAACCAAACATTGTGGTAGATTGTCCCGAGAACACCATGGAATAAAAGAATTTTCCATATTTGTGATACTAAAAAGGTGGAAGATGGGAAGAACTTTCACTTAAAATTCCATGTCTATTTACTCATTAAATATCATTTTCCAAATATCTATAACAATATAAACCCTCCTAACATGTTAACTCATCGAAATTAAGGAAGTGTGGTAAAGCTTCTATCCAATCATTTTTACTATACAAGTAACATTTTAAGCAAACCAATTAAATTTTCACATTTTTCTTAAGGTGTGATAAACTAAAGTTGAACTCAATAGATAGTAACAACATCATCATCACCATTATATATTAGTGTGAAATAAATAAATAAATAATAAACATTTTGCTAGAGGTAAGCAAAATATCATGTGCCCTTGAATGTACTAGGATAGGTGTTTAATGACATATGGACATATGGATTATAAGTATTGGTTTACGCATTACTGCAAAGAGAAGTTTGAGCATTCATGCATCTTGAATCTTGTTCTTCATTATGTTAGTTTGGTTTACAAAAGTCTAATAGACATGGGGACCATTGCTACGCATGTGTGAGGTTATTGGTTTATTTGCATACAAAAATCTATGAGCATGGAAATATGACACTCACTATTTAGAGTCAAAATTAAGGATATTTGGTTATGATGATGACCATTTTTCTTCATTGTCCAAGGTAAAGGGTAAAAAGATTGAGCAAATGGCCCTTGAAGGAAAAACCAAAAGAAGAATGCCAATCACAATGGCTAAGAGCACAATGAGCTTAATTCTTAAAACTAGTAAAAAGAAAATTTAACCATGTTGATGACTAGGGTTTGCAACTCTTGGCACTTTGAATAGTACAAGTCATCAACCACACTACCAATAACTCTCAGCTCAATTTAAAATTTTCCAAGAACGCTTGAAGAATGCAGTTGGGAAGAAGTCTCACACACCATATCCAAAGAGTTGGTTTATCATTTGAATCCACATTCACTCCTATAATCCTAACAGGCATGATTCTCTTATACTCTTGCAAAATATCCTGAAAAGCAGCGTGAGGCCCTCCCAATGCCATCAAAACCCCAAGCTCTAAGAAAATCCAATAGCCATATCTGCTTTGAACTCTCATAGAGACTTTGATAATGTCAAAGCCAATAGACGTGACCATGACAATATTAACACCATTGGCATGTGTATTCCTAACGAAATAAAAGGAATCCTAGACCTACCCTTTGGTTCCAAGATACTATACTAGAACCCCATCAAAACAACCTTCGGGGCCTTCATATCAGCGATACCTAACAGAATCAACATGGCTTATGCTACAATATTCCTTTCATTGATAAGAGAAATGTTGGACATAGGCAAGTTGATGGGATCTATAATCATAGTTTGGAAACTCAATAGTAGCTCCAACCTCCCCTAGGCAATCCTTGCCTAGTCAATTTTTGTCTAGCTCTTTAAAGTTTTCCTTTGAGTTGTGTTGACTTGACTGGTGAAAGAAACAATGTGAAAACTAATCTATTTTGTCTTCACAGTTTTCCCTACCCAACATCACAACATAATAAACCAATAATTCCCTCAATAGTCAAAGAATTAATTAAGGAATTGTATAAATTTTGTGATCATTTAGTTATTTACCTATGTAATTTTCCATATGTCATCTTACTCCAGGCATAACCAAATGTTGTAATGGAAAATTTCCATCACTAAATAAGCAACCAATGGAGAAGAAGGTTACTCTTTGTAATCATAGTCCCAAACACAATCATCTAACTATCTCGTTTGAAATCCTCCTTTTCTCTACATTAACTGTGTCTCAGTTCATACATTATGATTAGTGGATTCCTTCCCATTGCTTTCATTTCACACTGATAAGTTCACTCAACATTGCAACTATAAATCAATTGTTGATGTTGTTAAATGAACTTCTCCTACATCCAGCATATACCAACATTATGGCTCACAAAATCCCAAAAAACTCTCATCTTCTATGACATGTTAGGTTGCATCATTGATGTCACCTTATGGGGCATGCAATGCCATGCTGAAGAGGATGGAATTTCTGACCTTGGCACCTCAAAATCCACTTGTTCTTTCTAATCAAAGGGAATCATGTCATCGAGTTAAATTGAATGACTATTGGAACTATCCCCACTAACTTCCTTCTTATAAACCTAGATATTGTTGAAACACATTAGTTCCAACAATGGTTTCAGGAAAGAGGTTTCAATGCATCCTTTCCTTCACTGAGTCAAAAATACACAGGTGTCTCTAACAGGCCACTTAAAACAAAAATAATTGATAAACTTGTTGCAATGTCCGGCTCCAAGAAATCTCCATGGATTGTCGTTTGTGCTACAAATACAACAATTAACATGGAATATTTTTACTTCCTTGCATGCCCCCTTTGCATTGATGGGATGAAATGAATGGAAAGGTTGTCCAACAATCCAAAATCATGTGGAATTGCATGAAATGCAATGGTACCTTCCTTTAATGTGACTACTATTATGTACTCCGTCTTGAATTGCATGACCATACTAGCCATTTAGAAAATGCCATTGCTTTCACTGATATTGAAACTAAACTCTTGGCTGCAACAACAAAGGACTTTTTCCTCTTTTAAAGCGAGCTAGAGTCCATCATAGCAATCTCCACCAAGATCAAATGTCATCATTTATTTTTCACCCTTTCTATTAAAATAGACACTCTCAACGTCATTGAACGCCTCCTCCCAACCCTTACTCACTTTCATTTATGTTCAGAATTTATTTCATGCATTTTAAAAAACCCCAAAGAAATTGAAATCCTATATTATGTACCTTCTACTTGCAAGAATTTCCATTGTTCTCGGACATTTATGTTAGTGTACCTTTCTCCTTAAATTTAAACGCGTGCTACATTCTTTAGAAGATAGATAGAAACTCAATTTTTGATTATATTTCATTATCCATATATTTCGCTTGATTATTACTTTCCACATTCCCTTATTTCGGCATTCCTTTACACCTCTCGATGAATATGGGGAGGAATATAGGTAGGAAACTACCTCTGGACACAACCCTTCTTGGTATTTTCTCAACTATCCTTTAACTATCTGGAATGTGAAATTCTCTTTCAACATCTTTCCCCACCGTAATTTTCAAGGTTGACTAGATGTAGCATTTTATTAATGCAAAATTAGGAAAAATGTTTATTTTCATAAGTTATTCATACCCAGTGCTTGGCATGGGCCCACAATTTGCAAAATAAATTCAACAAGAAGTAAATAAAATATTTACAATTTACTTCGAGTATTACAAAAACCTTCTGAAACCCTCACTAATCTCCTACTGTAATAATCATGGATAGCCTAGAGGGGGATCCTCCCCTTCTATTCAATGAGGCGTTGGATTTTTAGGCCTTAATTTATTCCCTCCCCAAATAAAAACAAACAAAGAAGCCTCAATCCAAGTGTTTGAAAATTTTAGATAACATTCCTTCTATTAAGTTTCCCATAGGTTTCTATCGCACCACTTTCACATTTACAGAGTGTGACATGGTGGGTAAGTTTACTGGCATGTGGTCGTCTCCAAAATATATGGAACAATGTGTTGAGAAAACCTGGAAACCATTGATAAAGGGGAATATTGGTATTTATGCTCGTGGGAATTTTTTTTCACTTACTTAGTTGAATATGAGGAGGATAGAGATGTAATCTTCATAAATGGGCCATACTTTTTTTGGGAAAGGGGGATGTATTTCAATAAATGGTATATAGATTTTGACCCAGCTGATGATATTCCAGATGTAGTCCCCTTATGGGTCAAAATTCCTAGACTCCCTCTGTCATGTTGGAGTGAATATTTCCTAAGAGCAATTAGAAATGGGGTGGTGAAATATTTGGATAGCATTGAACCTAAGGGCTCTCAATTTTCTTGTACCAAGATCTATGTGGAAGTCGATCTAGGAAAAGGTCTTCTGTCAGAGATCAATCTCACCTAGAGAGAATTGAATCACTGTCAAGTGTTAAGCTAGGATCAACTATCATTTAAATGTTGAATATGTCACGAATACAACCACTTTGCGTGGGACTGCAAAAAATCCTAGGCTAACAAAGGGAAATAAGCCCCAAAAATACAAGAGGAATACTGGAAAACCCAAGGAAAAGGGGGAAACAAAACGATAACCATGACAAATAGGAATAATGAAAACTAAATTAGAAAATTGGCTTCAACTTCATCAAATCCTTTTGAGGTTTTGTCATCTCAGGAGGGAATGCAAATGCAGGAGAAGGCCCAAGTCAAGGTGATAAAAACAACCCCCTTGAGTTAGTTATGGAAAATGAAGATCAAGAAGAGGGGGAAATAATGTAAGAGGAGGTGCAGAAAAAGAAGGAAACATTCAGAACCCTAACACTAAAAGGCCAAATACTCTAGTTTTGTAGGAAATAGTTGGAAGCCCCTTACATGGAATGAGTCACAAGGAAGACAACACTCCTAAGATCATGGAAAATCCATCATGGGATTCAGCTAAATTTAGAACAAGGAACATGGACTTAATATTAAATTGTGGAGATGAAAATAGCAAACAAGAAATGAAGAGAAATATTAAAAAGAGGGGAAGACACTAAGAAAATCACTAGAGAAAATGAAACAGAGCAGAACATATAGTTTGGAAGTCAACCCCAAATCCTTGAAATTATAAAGTTGTCTATGTTAAAGGACCAAAAGGTATAATATAAGGAGGAAGTAAGTCTCAAAACCCTCCAAGAAAATATTGAGAACCCTCTCTTCGAATATAAGGGGCACAGGAGGCCAAACAAAATACCATTCTGTAAAAGACTTGACAAAAATGGAGAACCCTTAATTTTTCTTCTGTAGGAAACAAAACAAGAATAAAATGAACTTTTGAACGCAACAAAGATGTTTCGAAGAGATAGGTCGAGAATAAAACAAAGTTCTCAAGGGGCCTTTGGGGACTACACATATTTTAGGTTGATTCAATTTTTTATTTGGTTGAAATGTAAAAAGAGAAGACACTGGATTTCTCTAATGTTGGAGAAGAATGATACCAAGGAAAGATTTATAGTGGTTAATGTATATGCCCTAGCAATCTACGCAGATTTTTTTTTTTTGAATTTTGGGAATCACTAATCTTGTTGGAAGAGGAATAATTGTATCAAAATAATTTTGTTAGAGGCAACTTCAACACAATTTTGTACTCTTCAGAAAAATAGGGGGAGGCAGTATATAGTTCATGATCCCTTTAGAGAAAGGTTGGAGGATTTGATTTTCAAGTGGAATTTAATTGACATGACCCACTAAAGGAAAATATACTTGGTAGATTATAAAGAGAGAAAGTGGGCACATAACAACATGAATTTGCCATTTTTTTGCTTCATAGCAATTGGATGCTATGAGAACTTGACTACTCGTCTTCAATATTAGTGCAAGGAAAATCTAACCATTGTTGAATTGTATTGGAGGCTAATTCTAGGGAGGATATAATTCTTATACCATCCAAGTTTAATATAGGATGGTTAAAGGAACGAGTTTTGTAGATAATCAATCAAGCCTCATTGACACCTGTGCTAGGATCTCCAACCTATGTATGGAAATCAAAGCTTAAAGCTATCAAACATGCTTTGCAAATGAGGAAAAAGGAGAAATATGTATCGCCAGGTGTGACGAAAGTCAAATGGGTGAAGGAACTGGAGAATCATCAAATTATTATGGAAAGTAATCTAGTTGAGGATTGGAATTTTGAGAAAGAAAAGAAGTTAAGGAGATAGATTTTTCAAGCGATTAGGCAAGAGGGAGAATATTGGAGACTTAATTCAAGAAGTGTTTGGTTAAAGGTAGTGGACCAAAATACAACTTTCTTCCATAAACAAACAAGAGCAAGAGAAATGAGAAATTTGGTGAGAGAAGTTATTTTGGAAGGTAATCTAAAGTAACATCCTTCACTGATATAAATTAGGAAGCCGCTTCTCTCAGTATTTCACCATATACTTAGAAGACAGGGAGTTGGACATAAATAAAGCTCAAAATTTTGATCTGGCTTTCAACTGAAGATTATAGAGATGGAAAATCAACATTTGATTAAGGAAATAGAATAAGAAGAGGTTGTTGATGTAATATGGGTATTGGATATGGATCAATCCCTCAATCCCAATGGTTTTCCTACCAGTTTATTCTGATCCTTATAGTTAGTGATTAAAAAAAGATATGCTGAGAATGATTAATTGGATAAGAAAAAAAGGACAAATATGGGGAGGAACAAACTCCTCCTTTCCAACCTTGATTCGAAAAGACTAAAATACAACACATTTTTATCATTTTAGACCCATTTTGTTATGTAATGCATTCTATAACATTATAATAAAGCCTTGGCTTGCAAAATGAAGAAAATTATGGTGAGAATCATTTGTAAAAATCTAGGGGGGTTCATGCAACAAAGACATATTCTAGACAACAACGTTCTTTTGCAAGAGGAAATACACTTGAGCAAGGAAAAGGGCAAGCCTAGAATTGTAATAAAACTCGATATGGCCAATGATTTTGATAGGTAAGACAATCCCTTTATTTTTAATTATAGAAAAATTGGGTTTCAACAGTAAATTTATAAGTTGGATAAGGGATTGTGTTAGATATCCATTGATTACACCTATTAATGGAAGACCCACTCTATTTTTTTAAGTAACTAGAAGACTTAGCCATGGGTGGCCCCTCTCCCCCTTGATATACCTTTTAATGGCATAAAGTCTCAACAAGAGCCTAGAAAAGGCTAGAGAAAATGGGTAGTTGATAGGTCTAATCATAGCTCAAAATATATCAATCATTCACAACTTAGAGATGATACCATCTTATTGGGTGGGCATCCAGAATGATAGTAAACAATTTTAAATCCATCTTCGATGTATATATAGATATTTCAGGAGGTTTGGTGAACAAGAGGAAAAGTAAATTGTACGACTAGAATTGCTCCAACACACTCCTACGTGAGATTGCTTCAAATATTAAATTTTCAATGGACCTTGGATTGAAATCATTCAAATATTTGAGGGTTCCAATATCTTTGGGTTCCTCTCTCTCTCAGAGGATTGGGATGAAATTATCTATAATTTCAATAAGATAAAAGGTTGGGAAGCAAATTGGCTTAATGTTGCAGTGAAGGTGGTTTTAATTAATTTGGTTATTTCTTCTCTCCCATTTAACCTATGTTTTTTCCTTCTTTCCACTAAGAGTGTTCTAAATAAAATCAAGGCATTCATCAGAACATTTATCTAGTAGGGAGGTAAAAATAATGAAAGGAAATACCATTTGGTAAACTGGAATATAGTTTGTTTACACAAAGAAATGGTGGTCTAGAAATAAAGGATCCTTAGTATACAAAACTAGCTTTGGGAGAAAAAACTGTATGGATATTGCTCTTAAACTTTAAGGAAATATGGAAATAGGATTTATTGATGTTGGCATTATGGCTAATGTATTGTCCTTGATTGCAACCTACTTGATAGAGATGTCAGCATGATGGTTATGCAGATTCTACAGGTGATATGAACAAAGGAATATTAGTTCAGAGATAGATGGATGGCAATGACAAAGTGTGGGAAAGTATACTTGGATCCTATGAATAAAGATTGCATACATACGCAAGTATAGTGAAGAAATGTCACGTTACCAAATCCACACCATGGTAACTTGAATACCAGGGATATTTACCATGGTATTGGCCCATAGTAATAGGTGCGTAAATGGTTATTTGATCCCGTCAAAGAATACCAATGACATTACAAGGGATTGACTTAAGGTATTAGCTAATGAAAAAACTATATAAGGAGATGGAGATCAAAGTGTTAGGTGTGAAATTTATGGGTTATTAATGTGTAATCTGATCTGAAACATGTGTGCACCAAGGAGCATGGAAGAGGCTCAAATTTGATAAATCTAAAAGTATGGTGAAGACTAATGAATATGGTTGCTTGATTTGTTTATGATTGTAGCTAACACTGATAGATCTGTGGTGATAATGATACTGTGATATGAATGTGTGACAATAAAGTTTTCAAAGTATGTGTTGTGGTTGCAACGAAGGTATGATTCAATGATTTCAAATCTGTACAATGGTTTTCCTCTAAGAAGTCGCGTACATATGTGTAGTTGCTTCTAAGTAGTGATGTATATATTCTGCAAAAGTTCAAAATCTGTATGCAGGTGTTAAGAATGGTAAGTGTGTACATACGCATATGTGCTTTGTAAAAGTTGTGCATAAATGATAGGGTTTTGCGGTATGGGTTGTTGATGATATTTGATCAGTTATGTTTTGATTATTGTTTTTTGTTGATGATGTCTCTAATGTGATTATCTGTATTTGACAGTATTGAATGGTTTAAATGGTATATTTATTGATAATGATGCTATAGTATGATGATCTATGTTTGGTTCAATAATATGTGTTGATCTGTGATTGATGGTGTGATTTAAGTATGGTTCATTTATTGATGATGCAGCATTCAATGTTTTGTGATCTGTATGTAGGTTTTGTGAAGAGGAAATGCGTACATACGCAAGGATTTTTCATAGAATTAGCGTATACATTCGGACATGTGTATGATCAGGGTTTACAGTGACAACATTTGGTTTCTATGGTGAACAATATATGGCCTGGTATACTTATGAGTGGTTGCACATTGATATGATCTGATATGAATTGGTTTGATCTAGTTGCATTAGTTGACTAAGATTCAATGATTAATTTATGGTTGAGTTGGTTCAACAATTGGATGATTTGATTCAGTGATTAATTTGATGATTGAGTTGGTTCAATGGTTGGATGATTTGATTTAGTGATTGGATTCAAAATTGTTCCTTGGTTTGAGATTAATGATGGAAGTGGGTCCAATCTGAATGTATAATGAAAGACGACCTATAGGTTTGATGTTTGAGTCAGGTGGATCCAATATGAAACATTATGAAATGTGGTCTAGGAAGGTGCTGAGTTTTGGAGCCTTCAGTGAGGGAGTCAAAGCTTCCTTCCAGTAGTAGCTAGTGAATTTGTGTAGGGCTAGGAGCTTCTTTCCAGTTGGAGCTCCCTTCCAGTGGGGGTTGGAGAATGAGAGAAGGTTGTATCCTTCTGCAGGTGGATGCCTACATACTGGTATGAGTCTGCACTAGTACAAGATTGTAAGAAGTTTTTCTTTATAATAAAAGAAGAAGATAGAGACGGTGACAACGGTGGCTTTCTCCCACATTGATTTTCCACCTAAAATCCTGGTGTTCATGTGTGTCGATATGTTCTTGTGCGTTATCTATCTACTTCTTATTTCTCACGATTATTTTTTAATTAATGAATAATGAATTAATGACACATTGGTTAGAAGATGAACAGATGATGAAATATAAGAAAAGTAGTTAAATGAGTATACATTGTTTGTATTCATCACAGTCGCATGCATACGTGTGTTACCTACATAATAGTAGCATATGGAAATCAAAATAATAAATGAAATTTTGAACTGAGTTTAAAATAATGATTCACATCCTCACCCCCCCCCCCCCCCCCCCCCCACCATTATTTTTGCTAGCAATTGGTATAAAGCAAGTCACTTCAGTTGAATCTTAATTTGCTTGGAGTGGATCATAGATGATAGGAAAGAAGAAGATAACTCAAAGGAAGGAGTAGAAAAACTATGATAAATATATTCATAGAAAGTGATTGTTATAGATTTCAGAAATCTTCATCTTTGGGGAGCGCCCCACTTTCTATTGATCAAGAATGATGAAGACAGTAACAAAGAATTATGAGGTACAAGTTTTTGTTCTAAAATTTGTCCATTTCCTTGTCTATGTAATAATGATGATAGTAAAGATGACAGTGAATCAACTAAAATTGCTCTCATGGGTAAAAGTGAAAGTAAGCATGTTAAAGAGAAAACATATTAAAAGGTGATGGCCCTAGAAGTAAAAGAACAAGGCAAGTTAGAAAAAATGGACAATAAAGGTATCCTTATGCTTAGTAATGATAACTATCAGGAATGGATAGAAGAAACAAAGTCTAAGTTAATGAACCTAGGACCTGATGTTTGGAATTTAGTATGTAATGGTTGAACTAAAACTCATTTATCAGGCAAAGACTTATGAAAGAATAATGTAGCATTAAATGAAATCTTTGGTAACATACCTGATTCAACATTAGGAAGTATTATGCACTATGAAACTGCAAAGGAAGTATGGGATAATCTTCACTAAATTCATGAAGGAAAAAGAAAGGAAGATTGTTCCTCACGAGAACCAATAGGTAATCTTATTTCTAAATAAAATAATGATGTATCAAAAGATAAGTATGTTATGTCAGATGGAGTTATTGATTCAGAAGAAGACATGTTAGAGGAAGTTCTTAATCTTAGAAAAAAACTTGATTTTTTCTTTGAAAAGGATTATTAATCTTAAGAATAAGTTGCAGGCATATGATAACATGGATCATGATGCAGTAAAATCTAAACAATATTGTGAATAACTTGAAGCTGAGATCGTCTCCCTAAAGTTGATCTTGAAAATTCAAACAAGTGAAATCAAGAGATACTTCATGTATTTGAAGAATAAGAGAATGGGATGAAGAACGAGATCATCAAATTAAAAGGATCAATTGAAAGAAGGAAGAAAGGTTGAAGAAGGAATGATGAAGCAATATTAGGTAAAGGAAGAACAACACCAAAGAATGGAGGTTGAGGTAAACATTCTAAAAGGTCAATTAGAAGAAAAGGATAAACCCTTGAGATTTCAAGATAGTACTAAGATTTTGGATAACATTCTTAGTAATCAAAGGTCCCCTTCTATTAAATCTGGTCTTGTTTTTCATGAAACGATAAAAGGAGAATCTATTTCATAAGCTTGTACAAGGATCTTGAAGGATAACAATACGAAATATGAAATTATTGCCAAAGAGATAGTAAGTCAACCAGATCAACATCCAAGGAAGATGAATTTCCAAAAGAAATCATTTTCACCCAATAATAGAAACATTAATTGATACTCTCCTCTAATCAATTATTTTGAATGTTTATATGTCATAATAATGGATATGATGCAACCAATTGTAGAAGCAGATTGTTTTGATTTCAAGCAAATACCCACTTTATAGGAAGATCGTCAGCTCCTAGGTACTCAGGTTTCTTTAAGGGATATTGTTCTTCTTGTAACATATTTGGTCACAAAGCTATTGATTGCAATAGAAGGAATATGAAATGGACATATAATAATTTTCCATCTCCCTTTTATGGTCATATAAGATTTTGTGCTTGTAACAAGTTTGGGTATGTAGCAAAAGAATGCAAGAACAATCCAATGAACCTCCATAGACAACATGGAAAACAATCAGATAAGAATGTTGTTACCAATATATCTGAGAAATATTGGCCCACCAACACTTCTCATAATAAGTAGCAAGAAAAGGGAAAACCAAGGTGTGGTCTTCCTCTTTGCTCATTTGAAGATGAAGAATACTTGTACATAAATAGTGGATTCTCTCATCATATGATTGGAGATACAGAAAAAATTGAGTTTCTCAAGAAAAATAAAGATGGTAAGGTGATTCTTGGAAATATTTCTCCAACAAAAGTTATGGGCAAATGTAGAATCAAACTTAAGAAGCATGCAAAAATAGTTGATCCATTATTAGTTCAAGGGCTAAAGAAGAATATTCTAAGTGTAGGTAAAATAGATGACAAAGGACATATAATTGTGTTCACATCAACTAAACGAAAAATTTTACATGAAGAAACTGGAAAAGTTATAGCAAGATGATACATAAATCTAAGCAAATGATGAGAATAATTCAGGCATAAATAAGAGGAATAGTTAATTTTCTTCTTCAGATTCAAAATAAAAGAAGATAGTACCCCACTACATTATGTTTCTCTTAAGGATTTCTCCTAATAGTGACTACATAAATGATATGAGGTACATGACCTCATGAATGTGGGTGATGATTATCAGGTCCTCAGGATCATTGGTGCATGATCTCAGGGGGAGCTATACATATGTTTATCTTGATGATGATTCCCATATTGTTTTGATATTCACTTAGTATTACTGACATTGCATCTAAGATAATAACAATATACATGAACGTACAATACACGCTAAGAGGGAGTTGTTGTCATGAAAAGTTTTTCATTTTACTTTCTGTACGCAAATACTATGAAATATTGTCGTGTCTATATGCGATTTTTGATCTAGACAATTGCGTATGTTTCTATGAGATGAAGAAATAGTGGGATAGGCTCAGGACAAGTTCTTGATATGTCTCAATCAATTATTATTTGACTTTCTAGTTCTGACATTGATTGGTTACAATCTATTGATCATAAATGATATTGATGGTTCACGAATTGCTGCAATATGTCATTGATGATTTGGTTATTTTGATGGATTTGTTGAATGAGCTACATATGATCAGAACTGACAGTGAATAGTTGGCACAGATTCAGGGGGAGCGTTTTCTATGCCTCTAATAGTGCATTGTTGCCATTATGATTTATTGAGAATTCCTTGTTGCATAATGATGCTCATGAAAAGTATATATCATTAGTGATGCTGAAGTTTTGGATGATGACTATATATTGCTTAAGTTGCACTTGGTGAAGTTAATCCTACATAATACACTTGATGAAGAATATGTGCATGCTATGGTTAATGATTCACTCACTACTTGTTGAAATTTATATGTTGTTGTCATTATGTCCTATGTGATGCATAAGTTTCATATGGTGAAGTTATGGATGATACCTACACATTACTTGAGATACATAGTTGCTACGATGTTGCTGATCAGATTTTTGATGAAAGAAAATTCTCTTTATTTGCATGCCTGGTAATGATGCATGTATATGTTATCTATATGCTACATATGTAGCTCTTCGTATGTATACCATGTTGATATTGATGATATGATATCAAGGAGCTGGGTTACTAACAAAGCTTGATTGCACAATCTTATGCCATGATGATGAGTTCATATATTTTGCTATCTCTATGTCATAGATGGATGATTATCTAAGTTGCAGTTGATTATGGTAAGATAATCTTACTTAATACTCTTGATGAAGTGTATGCAATGGCCATTGATGATGTTGAAGGTTCTCCTTACCTTTGATGAATGCATGGAGATAATATGATGAGATTATGGTTCAAGAGAATAATATTGTTGCCTATCGAAAGAGCATGTTGGCCTTGATAAGATCAAGGGGATGAATTACTGACAGGGATCTAATACATTATCTTATGCTTCTATTACAGTTGTTTGGTGATGCTTGAAAACATTGGTCATAGGTTGATGTTGCTAAAGATTGATGCTAATGATGAAGATGAAAATGATGTAGGTTACTATATGGTATATGATGGTTGCTGATGACTACAATGATCTTGCTACCTCGCTATTGAGGTCATTGGTTTTGGTCATAAATGTCATATTTGTCTCTTAATGTAAAGGTCATATAAAGACCTGTGTTGCAAATCATTGTAAAATTCAATCAAGTATGGACTATTGGGGTCAAGTCATTTACATAATCCCATTATCTTGGGCATTTGATCTAATGACGAGTCAAATATGTAACCCCACTAGGTTAGGTGATTGATGTAAGCATGAGTTCATGGTGATAGGAAATGTCATACTTGATTGAATCATAAAGTGTTGTGCTTTTATTGTATATATTCAGAGGATTCAACATATGATCACGGGAAGCATAGTCAGTATACAATCTTCATCTTCAACAAATAATTCTTCATTAAGATTTGATCAACCCTTTGACCTTGATGTCAAAGGGGAAGATAATCTTGGTGTTTAGAGAGATGTATTGGGAGAGAAGCTTGGTGTGTTTACAGATGCATTTCCAGGTCTTTACAGGAGGTGGTGACCAAACACCAAAGTGGTTTCCATCAAGACCAAAGGGGGAGATTTTTGGCATTATAGCTAATGTGTTGTTCTTGATGGAAACCTACTTGATAGACATGTCAACATGATGGTTATGCAGATGCTACAGGTGATATGAACAAAGGAATATCAATTTAGAGATAGATCGATGACAAAGATAAAGTGTGAGAAAGTATACGCGGGTCCTATGAATAAAGGTCGCTTCCATACATAGGTATAGTGAATAAAAGTCGCGTACAAAATCTACACCATGGTAACCTTAATACCAGGGGTATTTACCATGGTATTGGGCCATAGTAATAGGTCTGTAAATGGTTATTTGATCCCATCAAAAGATACCAATGACATTACTTAGGGATTTACCTAAGGTATTGGCTAAGGCAAAAACTATATAAGGAGATATAGATGAAAGTGTTAGGTGTGCAAGTTATGGGTTATTAATGTGTAATCTGATCTGAAACAGGTGTGCACCAAGGAGAATGGAAGAGGCTCAAATCTGATGGATTTGAAACTATGGTGAAGAATAATGATATGGTTGCTTGATTTGTTTATGATTATAGCTAAAAATGATAGATCTGTGGTGATAATGATACTCTAATATGAATGTGTAATAATAAATTTATTGAAGTATATGTTGTGGTTGCAGCGAAGGTATGATTTAGGGATTTCAAATCTATATGCTAGTTTCCTTTGATAAGTCATGTACATACGCATATCTGCTTCTAAGTAGTCATGTATATATTCTTCAAAAGTTCAAAATCTGTGTTAAGAATTAAGAATGGTAATCACGCACATACGCAGATGTGCTTTGTAAACGTAGTGTATACATGCTAGGATTTTATAGTATGGGCTATTGATGGTATTTGATCAATTCTATTATGATTGTTGTTGTTTGTCGATGATGTCTTAGATGTGATGATATGTATCTAACAATATTGAATGGGTTAAATGGTATATTCATTGATAATGATGCTACAATATGATGATCTATGTTTGATTAAGTAATCTGTGTTGATTTGTGACTGATGGAGTGATATAAGTATGATTCAATGATTAATGATGCAGTGTTCAATGTTCTATGATCTACATAGAGATTTTATGCAGAGGAAACATGTACATACGCGGGGGTTCTTCATTGAAGTAGTGTATACATTCTGACATGTGTTTGATCAGGGTTTACAGTGACAACATTTGGTTTCTATGATGAACAATATATGTTTTGTTATACTTATGAGTGTTTTTTCATTGATATCATCATATATGAATTGGTTTGATCTAAGATTCAGTGATTAATTTGATGATTGAGTTGGTTCAATGATTGGATGATTTGATTCAGTGATTGGCATCAGAATTGTTACTTGATTTGAGATTAATGATGGAAGTGGGTTTAGTTTGAAAATATGATGAAAGGTGGCCTACAAGTTTGATGTTTGAGTCAGGTGGATCCAGTATGAAAGATTATGAAACGTGGTCCACAGAGTTGCTGAGGGTTGTAACCTTTAGTGAGGGAGTTGAAGTTTCCTTCCAGTAGAAGTTGGCGAACTTGTGTAGGGGGTAGGAGCTCCCTTCCAGTAGGAGCTGGTAAATGAGATTAGGGGATTGGATCTCCCTTCCAGTGGGTATTGGAGAATGAGAGAAGGTTGTAGCCTTCTCAAGGACAGTGCTTGCGTATTGGTATGAGTTTGCACCAATAAAAGATTGTAACAAGTTTTTCTTTATAATAAAAGAAGAAGACAAATACGTCAAGAGTGGTGGTTTTCTCCCACATTGGGTTTCCACCTAAAATCCTGGTGTCCATGTGTGTTGATATGTTTCTTGTGTGTTATTTATCTTCTTCTTACTGCTCATGATTATTATTTAATTAATGAATGATGAAGTAATGACACACTGGTTAGAAGATGAATAGATGATGAAATATAAGAAAAGTAGTTAATTGGGTATACACTATTTGTATTCATCATAGTCGCATCATATGCTAGTTACCTAAAAAACAGTAGTGTATGGAAATCAAAATAAGAAATGAAAAGTTGAACTAAGTTTAAAATACTAATTCGCCGCCCCCCTCCTCTCAGTATTTTTCCTAACACTTGAGGAAACATTTCCACAAAAAGCAGGCTTCTAAGCAATGATGAGGCTAGTTAGATAGGAAAGGGCTCTAAGATTTGGAAATTATGTGAGGAAGTGGCCCCAAACATAATAGAACATTTGGGTTGGCATACATGAAATGTAGAAAGAATAAATTTATTGAAAGACCAGATGAAATCAAAGAACTGGATAAATGGATGGTCAGAAATGGATGAGTAAGATTGAAGGACATATCCCATTGGGACAAGTTAGGAGTCTGGAAATTTTGGGCTTGTCTTAGAATACATGAAAATCTTCGTTTTCAATGGGAATTTCTTATAAACTCCTTAAAAGGATTTGCACCCATAGATATGATGTATAAATATCTTCATTCATGATTGCCAAGAAAACATCAATAATATATGGTAAAAGAAAGGTGTAATTTGTTAGTGCACATGCTACCACACCAAACCTCTTTGAAGATTTGGAAAAAAAATATGGCACAAGTATGTGCTCCCCAAGGACAACATTTTTTGTTGGATGCTAGTACATGGTAAGATTCTTCAGAGAAAAAAAAAAGACATGGTTCGTTGAGGTATGTTTTATGCCAATCAAAAGAAGAGATTATTCCTGATTTATTTCAAGGGTTCCCTTTCTCTTTGAAAGTCTGGAAAAAGGAATTTGGGAAGGTTCATTATGTGGAGACCATTCCTAGTAATTGGTCAGAAATATTTGATACATGGAAAAATAAAATCCCATGGACACATAAGTCTTCATCATTATCCATGTGAATTTGGGTGACTCTTCCCAAGTATTTATGTTGGACCACCTAGCTCATGCGAAATGGTGCAATTTTTTATTGAGAATAGCCCTCTTCAGTTCAAGTTGCAGATAGAGCTCAAAATCTATTATTTAAAAATATCACAACTCAATGTTTTAAAGCATCAGATATAGAAGAGCTATATTTTGAAGAAAAAAAAGGAGTTGGATTGAAGTCATAGAAACACGAAATCATGTTGATAGCTTCAATATGCTCCCTAGGCACAATAAAATTCCTTGCATAAGGATGGAGATGGATGAGTTCCAATACTAGAGAAGAAATAATGAGTATCCTCTGATGTTTTTTGATGGAGCGTCAAAAGGTACTCTAGGGTTGGAAAAATCGAGAGAGGTAATACTAAATCCTATTGAACAAAGAGAGATTCAACCCACTTGGGGGTTGGGCATCCTAACAAACAACTAGGTAGAATATCTGGCCGTCTAGAAAGGATTAGAATTAGTCATCAATAAGGGTATAAAGAGAATGCTAGGTCTTAACGGTTCAATGTTAGTAATAAGGAAAGTTACCAAAATAAAGACTGGGGAAGGATTGGCCAACTCCGCAATATTGCAAGGATAGCCTTACAACTAAGAGAATTCAAGGAATTGGAATTATACCATATCTACATACATTTGAATGTAGAAGCAAACAAACTGGTCAACAAAGGAGTAATTCAGAGGCAGGGAATAATGGAACTAGATTAGTCCCATAGAATATTATCCCCTATCCCATGAGCCAACAAGTTAGCAAGGAGTACAAAGAGCCTAAATTTGGAAGGCCCACCAAACTTGATGGCTCAGGTGTCAATCTCTTTGCATATGGCTTTCCTTAAGGTAGTCGATGGTCTTTAATTATGCATGAAGATCATGCATACAACACCCATCTTATCATGTGTTGAAGGGTGAGACCTTACGACAATTGGAGGCGCAATGGAGCACCACCTAAGTGGGTTGTAAATGAACATCATATACCATTAATCCACTTCTTATGTTCTTGCATAATGGTTTTAAACATAGAGCATTTCAGTCCAATTTGTGAATCAGGGGAGAAGTGGATTGTTCTTCTAGTATCTAGTCTTGGATAGGTATGGAAATTAAATATCTCCATGGGCATTGTCACCCCAAGCCTCAAATTCAGCCTGTATATATTGAATTGGCATCTAGGAGTGCAATATTAGTCTCAACGAAGATGTGGTTCATCTAGTATGGGTCAGTGAGCTCAAAGAAATATGTGATGGCATTGTCTGAGATGCAACCTGAAAAACACGATTAAGAGAGGTGGCATCAAGCGATAGACAACATGTTAAGAGAGGTTGTAGGATGATGGAGCTGCCAAACAGAAGGTTGGAAATGGTTGATAAAGAAAGGGACATGAAGTTTCAGTTGTGGGACAATAAATGTGAATGGTTGCAAAGTTAAGTGGATAAGAAAATAGCAATCATGGAGGCTGAAATTTTATTAATGAAGTTCAAAGTCAATGGAATGGTGTCTCTCTAGAGGAGTGAGTCTTATTTGAAGCTGAAGGATTGAGAGGTTGGCAAAGGAAAACAATGTTTAGCGGTACGAGGCCCAACCATGTAGGACGAAAAGGCAACCAATGTGGCAGTGGAAAAGTTGGACATAATAACAAAGGCTAGACCCTCTGGTGCACACTAAATTTCAATGTTCTAAAAATTGTTTTGTTAATATGCTATGTTTTTAGGATGTTTTTGCAAAATTTACGGTAGATTTCAATGCAAAATTGTAGTTAAGAATACCCACATAGGGAAGAAAAATACATTATAAATCTACTAGAATATTGAAGCCTCTGCGAACACTAGAAAATATAAAAAGTAGTGCCCTTGTTACTAGTTTTATTTATAGTATAAAATAATAACCATTAACTTTTTTTTTGTTAAGCGTGGTAGATCCTTATTTTTCATTATAAAATAAACAAGTTATAACCACATAGAGCCAGGTTAAGTGGTATCAACTTTATTGTCAGGAAATCAAGTTTGTTGACCACCTGACCGCATGATAAGCCATCCAATAACAAAAAATATTGAGTCTATCTATCCAAGCTAGATAACTCTGATTGTCATCTCCATATCCATATTCTAATTGCATCTAATATATATATATATAATATATATATATAATAATAATATATATATATATAAATATATAAAATATATATATATATATATATGAATACAAACTTGAAATTAAAAGCTATCTGCATGAAAAACTTAATCAAAATCAGTTGAAAACCAGCATTCTATCCATCCTTCTTGATGGAGGACGAAGCAACCGGGGCCAGATCTTTCGCACTGGAGCCTGGCAGCTCTGTCTATAAGAACAAGTGGGGGAAATGTATCTCCATGCGTCCAAGGCGACCGACTTGTTTCTGAAATTGAAATTGCAACTTCTGAAATTCTTGTTTATAATTTGGGAAATCCTAGATATAAGTCATCCAGATTTTCTCCATGGCCTTACCGAGGAGGAATTTCATTAGCCAATAAAGATGCAAGGTCTGTTTATATTGAGTCCCTCTTCCTCTGGTCTTGTCTGGATCCAGAACTAGGAGCTTCCAGTCCTCCAAGTCAACTTCATCCACACTCGCTTGTCAGTTGATGTCTTCCTCCCATTCTGCTATCAGTCACTTTATCTCCTCCTAGGTGCCTTCCTTGTATGTTGTTGCCTCTTCACTTATCAGGTTGGCCATTGGTTTTTTACTTTGGCATTTACCTGAGGTGCTTGGTTCCGCCTCAGCCTCAACCCCATGTGGCCACTTTCCTCGGCCTTTACCTTTCATCATTTTTCCCATTGTTTCCCTATCATGGTCCCTGTCAGCCAATGCCTAAGGATGGATAAGAACTAGTCTGGGTACTCTTTGCATCCGAGAATGTTTATCGTTATGAGGATTTTCTATGGGAACAAGCAACCAGAATTTCCATAACATTATTCTTTATAATTCCAACACCTGAAGGCTCTGTCTTTTCACACACTTAGTCACCCTTAGTTCATTTGTGTAATCTCCAAAATGCAATATCCCCCACCCATCTTGACCATGATCCACATCCTGGTGACTATGTTGCAGGGGACGCCCTAGCATGCTCATGCCCTTGAAAATTCCTTGGCCTCGACCTCCAGAATAAGGTGCCAACAACTAGCCAACTATAGAATCTGTATCTTGGTAGCCAAGCTGATGATTTTCAAGTCGTGGACTTCCCTTACCCACCTCTATCTGACCGTTCTCCCATCCCCCCTGACTCATAACCTTTTTAGCCTTTCCCTCACCAACACTACAACGTGAAAGCTGAATCCCGGGCGTCAAGAGGCCCCTAGACCAAGCTCTTCTCGCCTCCTGACCTCCCCTCCTTTAAGCGAGGCTGGATTGGCCAACACTCAATTCATGCAACTTCCTAGACATTAGAAGACCCCTACCCACTTCCACCTCACCATACAAGCTTTCCACGGGTACTTGGCACCTACCCTCTGGAGCCATCTATACTCATTATCCTCAAAACCCACGTAGCATACTAAGAAAAAGACTTTCACCCTAACATAGACATTAACAAACTCACAACCCCTGACCCCCAGGATTTCCATGCATACAAGATAGAGGTACTCCCCCAGATTGACCCCCTCCCTACCAAGCCCGATAAGCCCCATGTGAGAGAGTAAATCCCATAATGGATTGAAACAAAGGAGGAACCCATGGAGCTGGGATTATTCCAGTAGACTCTCAACACCTTGCATCTCTCCCAACTTGAATTACCCTTTCCCACAAACCTAGTGCCCCCATACAGACTCCAATTATCAAACTAGATGCAGGGTGTCATGGTGTAATGGAGGAAAATCTAGTTAACACACTTTGTAGACAACATTTGGAGTCGAAGGAGACCCCGTCCCTTATGAAGCCTTTGTTCCAGTCGTGTCTTTGGTACCTCTTCTCTTTCCAACGTCGTCCTTCTAGCCTTCACTGTCGAAAATTTTTCGATTACTTATGCCACCTTCCTTCATTTTTGTACTCTTAAGCATGATGAAGGCTACCACTCCCTATGCTTCAAGTGTGTGAGGGGCGATGGAAACATTCCACTGTAACCTTATCATGATGATGACCTTAATGGCCCTGTCCGACAGCTCACACCCCAATCGGGGGTCTGTATGTCCTAGGAGTTATGTTTTTGGTCATGCTCCACGATCTAATTCAAGGGTCGAAATCGTTCTTCCCCTCGTTGACCCAACCACATTTTCTCTAGAGTCGCATTCTGATGACTGAAACCCCAGTTTGCCATGAAGTATGCTGCTTTGTTATCATCCCTCAATTCTCTTGGTCCACTCCCATGTCCGGTAAGACTTTGAAGCTTTTCTTATTCCTTCTATCATGTTCTTTAATTTTTCTTCATAAAATTATGAGTAATACTTGTGACATATCTTTCTTTGATGTTGATAATGTTTAATATATTTTTAATGTTTATCTGGTTACATGGCATCCCACATTTATATGTATTTTCTGGATGAGGTGTATTTGTTTGAATTCCATTTCTTTTATTTAAATATTCATATTATTGTGATAAGAGTTTTAGTGACACATTTTATAACTACTTTGTATGCACAGTGGCACATTTTATAACATGTATGCACGGTGCATTCTTTCTCTGTAGCTTGGAAGTTGCTTTAATATGCAATGCCTACATTTGCTTTCTTCTGGATGATTCACCTCCCTGTCACATTAATACTCATATCAAAGCATTAAATGGCATTTCACTTTGTAGATGCAGGTGTCAATGATGCATATTTCCTCTGCAAGCACAACTTACCATAGGAACAAATGTTTCCTTGCAGGTACCTTAACTCAGATTATGTTAACTTTAGATCTTGAGAAAGAATATCTCCTCGATCCAGTACAAGGCTTTGGGAGTGAAACTGAGTTTTTTTACTTTTCATCTCATTCTAAGTTTTTTTTATCAATGATTTACATGGCTTAAGGTTATAGAGTGGAAAATTAATGTGCTTGCTTCAATTTTTGTGGTGTGCCCACTAGAATTGCATTACCGCTTGTTTTAGTACACTCAACATTCTCACACTCTATGTTGAATTTGTTGCCTATAAACATTGTATTTTTCTTTGGTCTCTAATTTTATTTCATCCTCAATCTCAATATAGGTCATTTGATTAAACGGGGGGGCCAACATGCACCTTTCCCGCCAGTTATGGTAGCTACAACTTTTGACCCACCTACAAAATGAGTATTTCATAGGATACTTTGGTTGCAATTAGTCAATCTCTTGACCAATTGATATTTTGTTGGTTTCCTTTAGTTGTGATCCATGTTGGTTTCTTGTGCTTCATACTTTATATCTCTAGATGGTATCTACATGTTTCGATCCACCTGCAAATTTGATTATTTCACATGACACTTTGATTGCAGTTAGTCAATATCTTGACCAATTGATACCTGTGTTGGTTTTCTTCAGATGTGATCCATGTTGTCTGCTTGTACTTCAGGCCTTATATCTTTAGAATTAGTAGTTGAATTTGGTGGAGGAAAGTCTATAAAATGTTCTTCTATGTCATAAGCTCATCAGTAACCTTCTGATATAGAAAATTTAGGAACAGATGCATAATGTTCCACTTCAAGAAGAAAAGTGGGATTTTTTTTTTCAAGGTTGCAAGAGTCTACTGGTTCAAATTTACTTAGATTTTTGTTTAATTTATTGACCAACTAAACAAAAAAAAATGTCTTTTTGATTAGTAAAAAAATTGAGGGAAAAAGTTTCCTAGTTGGTGAAATTTGAGGTGTTGAAATTTTTAGTTGGTGAACTTTTTACATTGTAATACATTCTTCTAAAATTAAGCCAATAAAATATATTTCAGCAATACATTTTTAGCCCTAATCCTGTCCAATTCCATCCTAAAATGTTCAGATGAAGTTTCATCCTAAAATTGTCGAGAGGTGTAGTTCACACTGTAATCCACCCTAAAAGATTGTCGAGTCTTCCATTTCCATATTTTTCCAAACTACAGTTTACCCTTGGAATAATGAGTCTTGAATTTGGGTATATTTCAAAACCATGAATACATTTGATGTGAAATATAGGGTTGCAATAGAGTGTGATGTTGATCATTGATAAGGCAAATGTAGATGTTCACTTTATAATTAGAATTGAAGGCATGAAAGGGAGTTTGTGGTATTAAAAAGAAAAGGAATGACCAGAAAGAGGTTGAGCATATAGAGACTATAAATATAGACAATATTATAGAAGCATTGGATAGTGTTTGAAAGAGTGTTCCTACAAATTCCATTATGGTGGAATCCCTTGCGGTGCTATTTTTAGTAAGCTTTGTAAATTGTCTTGTATTGCATCCACATTTTCTTTGCCATTGCTGATAAGAGTTTTTCAAGCCTGGAAACCACATCAATGTCCATATCAGAATTTATAGATTATATCTTTGTTGTAAAGGCTTTCACATGTAGATGAACCTTGTTGTTATAGCATATATGCATAAACGTAACATATTGTAATGATTCATTAGACTCTATTGTTCTTAGAGGTCCTACTAGCGATGAGAATAATTCAATAGATGTTATCTTGGGAGCCCAAGCACCCTTTAACTATGTTATGATTTTTGGAAACATGGGAGACATTACTACTAGTGGAGAATTTTTCAGTGATCAAAATTAGGTTATATATTGTCATACTATTGCTAAACCTCTACATGAAAACCTCAAAAATATTTGTTTAATTAGTACATAGGGTACATATTTTTAACTTGTCAAAATAACAACGAAATTCACTTCACATCTCATGGAAGTTACTCATTAAGTGTTAAGTAATGAACATATATAACATGCCTTCTCTTATCTTGTGAGAAAAAGAGAAAAAGCTCTTGTACATGATTCGCTGATCAAAACTAAAAAATAAAAAACACAGTAAACATAAGGCCATATTGCCACATTCTTGAGTTGAATTTAAATAAAAAAAATGTAAAATTTGGCACCCAACACACCATATGTTATTAAGAGAAGACCTTGTATACTTGAACAAGGATTAGTCTGGAGCAAAGGTAACCAGTATCAACATCCATTCGACAATGAAAACTGTGACAATACTGCATGAAAATAGGGAATTAATCTTGAAATAAGTTGGGAAGTGTTATGAAATCTAAGCTCCACCAAATCAAATAAGTATTTAAGAGGGAACTCTAATGAGAGGCACATGTGGCATATGAAACATGCAATGAACTCTTCCCAAGATCCATGCGTTGATCTTTATCATTATCATAATTCCAACTACAGCTAGTGCATTTCATCAAAATTTAGTCCTATATGGAAACATAACAATTATTACAACAAGAAAATCAAGTCAACCCTGAGGTAAACATACCTAGAACACGCTTTGATCGAGTTTATCAGACCCTTGCGTTGACCAACTGGGTAAATACAACTTCAAGGATAACTTCAAAGAGCTCGAAATGAAACTGACGAGACATAGATCAAACAAAGATTGATTGAAGGAGGTTGGAGCCACTTTTGGCTTTCAAAATAATGATTAAAAATCTCACTTTCTTGCCCATTTCCAATGGAGCGCAGGGTTTGGTTGGGGTGAGTAGTGTTTCCCACCATAACCCAGCAAAGGAAACACCTTCCATGCAAATATATAATAATAATTAAAAAACAATATTAAACATTATTAAATAAAATCATAAATTTTCTCATATTTGATTTAAATTATATTAATAAAACATTTAATTCTATACGAATTGTATTGAACAATAATCATATAAATGTGGCGAGCATATAATTGTTAAGAATAACGAGGCATAGATTATATAAAAAAATGAGGAAAACATCATCACGAAGGGAATCCAAGCTGAGTAGAGTGAGTTGTGAACATCAAAAGTGAGTAGAGTGAATTGTGAACCAGTTATTGCCTGGAGCAGAAGATTCCACCAAGAATGAAAATTGAAAAAGGCCATACTTTATAAAACATTGCAGTACAACCAATCATACATGCATCCAGCTAGGTTAGGGCAAGTCTGACACCTGTCATAAAACAACACAATCCCAACCTTACGGTAAAAAGCAGGCATTTGCATTTGCAGATACAACTTCAAGACTTTAAAGAATGACACAATTACTAAAAACTGAGCTCTGGATTTATTGATCAAATCAAATCTCTTCCAATTTTTTTTGTCTTTCCACAAATAGTACTAATAGAAATTTCCTAACAAACTGCTCAGTATTCACTCTTGAATGGATGAAAATTTTTTGTTTTTTCACGTTTAGTGTTCACTATTGAATGAATGTAATTTTTTTATCTTTTCACAAATAGTACTTAAAATTTGAATCATTTTTTAGAAATTTCCCAACAAACTGTACAGTGTTCACTGTTGAATGGATGCAAGTTCAACTCCCATCAGCTGTCTCTCAAATTTCTTAATGGATGGAATAGTGGATTTCATGGTGCCATTGTATACATACGGAGTCCCTCCTACCCAAGTCACATTATTTATCATCGATGGCTTCACGAATTCCCTACACATATCTCCTTTGGTAGTGATGGTGTTATGATAATGGTAATATATTATTTTTCCCTTCGGCTTGTGTTGTGATTTCCCTATCACATTCTTAGACATATGAACTCCAGTGGCATACATGTTTATAGCCTGCATTTCATACCTGTGATTTCTCCTTATGCCTCTCTTTACATCTCGGAATAAAAACTTCTCAAATCCCCATTCCTTGCACAACAAAGTTATCACATTGAATTTCAAACCCAAAAATCATAATCAAATATTTACTTAGAATTAATTGAAACTTTAATGGGTCTTACCTAGAATAAGAATTGTTGGTTGATATGTTGGGTAGTTTCGAGTGCTAAGAAAATTAATGATATGAGTTTCATAATCATTTTCCCTATAGCTAAAAAACTCACCTAGTGGTAGCCTTAGACCTCCTTTAGGAACACCATTAGAAATTGAATCATGGTGCCAAGTTATAAACAATTAGTTTGGAACACCAATTGTTCTTGATAAGTCAACCAAAGACTATTTTAAATACATTTTCCACATTGTAATTTGTAACCAACAATGGGTTGACAATGAGAAGAACCAAGTTCAGAGATGAAGGAAAAAGGGTTGAGAAGCTTTATATTAGTGCTTCATACACTAAATCCATAACGTAAATTTAAAAAAGACACAACAAATATAGTTACCTCCCAGTCATGTAGATTTAAATCAGCTGCATGTGTTGATTGGAAACTAGATAGAAATTGTATAGCATCTCGAGTATTGAGTTTAATGACTTCGAGGTGACCCTCTCTATATTCTTGCAAAAGCAACTGAGCACCATACATTTAAATTCTTGTCTACATCATGTCATTAGACAAGTTAAACTTAGCAAATATATAGATCACATTGTAAATAAAGACTGCAAAAACACACGAGATAAAAAGGGTAATTAAAGCCATGTCAGTGCATCCTAAGGGAAGGAAAATATTCCTCCAAAATAGTTTCAATAGTTAACAAGGATACAAGAATATATTTTAGAATTGATAATACAAAATCATGCCAACATTGAGCTCTAACATAATCAAAGTTACTTCATTACTTGGAAAGTAATGAGAAAATATATCTACGAGATACACAATTATATCAGAAGAACCATGAGCCATGCAAGCTCCAATAAAAATTTATCCTGACTAAGTTTGCCCCAATTTCCATTAAAAAACAAAGATAATTGTAAAATCTAGATGAGCAGTGGTCAATGCCCAAAATATACAAAACAACCATGTATACAAGTAAATGGAAGTTCCAACTCAATAAGAATGAAGAATTTACGAGTGTAGTTATGAATGATAAAACTCTATTGTAGTCTATAAAAATAAAAACCAAAAGTAACAAGAGATTATGTTCTGTTTGAGTTATAAAAACAATCAACTTCCAACTACTTTGTTCTCACACAACCAATTTTGACAATAAGAAAGCTTTAAGAAATCTATTTGTCATATCATTTCATATTTTCTTTCAAATTTAAAACCAAAAACATCACTACTTGTCTTTTCATGCAAAAAGCACATCACTACTTGTTGTTCAAAGATGTAATAAACATGAAAATCAAGTTTGCGAAATTTAAAAGATTATTTTAGACACTTGAAGCCTTGATGGGAAGGCTCGAGTCCCATAGTGAAATCAATTTTCACTGGAAAATAATCCAGAAAAAATTACTTTAGTCCTAGAATGGCTTTATGTTTATTGTTATGAACATTTTTTTTTTTCATTTTAAGCATTCACGGTAATAATGAACTAAAAGGATGCCACCTAATTAGAAGGAAGGTACCAACACTCTTTCTTCTTAGTCCCCTTTTAGAAGCACACAAGAAACTCACGCTATTTAGATGGTTGAAAAAGGTAAAATTAAAAATATCCACAATGTTGAGCCTGTGACAAAGGTGAAAATAAAACACAGAGGCAAAAGGAAATTGATGAATCCATCTAGTGAGCCTATGTCCAATCTCAGAAAGAAAAAATATAGAGAGGAAGCAATAAATGGATGAATCCATCTCATCATATGCAAACAACATTATAAGTCTATTGCTCATTTAAAGCTCTGTTTTTGTCTATTGCAATAAATGTTACCTTTATTCCTGTAATGGATATATTTACAAAATCAATAAA
Organism: Pinus taeda; assembly: GCA_000404065.3. Taxonomy (NCBI): domain Eukaryota; kingdom Viridiplantae; phylum Streptophyta; class Pinopsida; order Pinales; family Pinaceae; genus Pinus; species Pinus taeda. The sequence continues at coordinate 185,837 of APFE030894590.1, forward strand.
CCCTCACTCATAGACCCTAAAAGTCAAGAAAATATTGCAAAGAAGGCAATGGTAAATAATGAACAATATAGCCAATTAAGACTGAAAAGCTCACAAAAACCAAACATTATAATAACAATGCATATGTTACCAAATTGAGTTGTGTCAGCGACAATTGATGGTTATTTGACCTTAGATTTGAACCAACTGTTTGATCAATTTTAACTCCATTTTTAACCCCTTTTTGAAATTTTGTTTTCAAAAGTTTTACACATGATAGACTGAAATGTTGTGTTGAACAAGCAACGCATAAGAAAATCGAGGACAAAACTCCATGTGATTAGTTACAACTCCAATTGGCTTCTTACTTCTAACAAAAGGGTTCATTGTTACTCACCATAAATGAAAATGACAATTTACAGGGGAATACGCAACTCTCTTCTCATCATATGGTAGATCCTAACTTCTTATAATGTTAGTGCAAATTTGCTAAAACACAATGAGAGATGATAAGCCTTCCGCTTAATGACCTCAAAACCTAGAACCATTTTAAGATCAAATATGCATTGTGTCTATATCATATAATAAGTTGTAATGTTCCAAACGAGATATTTTTTCTAAATTTGCAAAAATTGAACTCAACCCAAATTTCACCATTAAATTGTCATTCATTTAACAAAATATTTCTATGTAAAATATAATAGATAAAGTGCACGCAATTCCATGAAACAATAGGCAGAAATAATCTCAGCTTTATTATAATATAAACTGGGGTTTACATGCTGATACAATAGAATACCTGAGATGGGAAACTATCCTCGAGAATTTGCTCCCATACTGTGTTGGCCCTCCAAAACTGAACTGAAATATCACTGTTGATCTCTCCTGTGAATTCTGGATGAATTCACCAAGGGGAGATGTGTACTCGCCCAATCTCACTGAATCACCTGAAAGTTTCTGTCCTGGGGATACTGCTGGAGTAGAGAACGGGGTTCTCAACCCCTCATACAAGAAGAAATATCAAATCCAAGATGTCCTTCCAATGGCCTCCTCCTCCTTTTTATAAAGTTGATGGACCCCTCTAGAACCTCATGTTTTATTATTATATTAACATTGAGCTCATTTCCCTCTTTTTTTTTCAATTAAAATATTCTTTTTAATGTGGGAAAAGGGTAAATCGGCCATCACGCCTCCTCAGGCCACTGAAAATCCCTGCTAACCATCCCCTCCTATATATCTTCTCGTTTTGGTTCCAATGAGCTATTACACTAAGGTGTTTCATCAATTATTCCTCTCAGAAAGCCACCTTAAGCATAATTAAATGAGTTATGCACAATAATAACCCCATTTTACAAGAATTATCATAATGCAATGGGACGAGGAGTGAGCTGTGTGAAATCAATCCTAATGATTGAGGATGGAACGTGAACTCCTTTAGACCCCATAAAACATCTCCAAAATCCCCTGGGCCCGCTGATGAAGTAAACCTGAACATGTGACCTGTCTACCCCAACCCTGAAAGTCCATCCTAACCATGCCATGAGGAACACTAGAAAAAGGAACATTACAAGTCCTCCCGCCCCAATATTGCTTGCCCTCAAGCAATCCAAACCCGTGGGCCAATTTGGTGGCCCAACAAAACTGAGACCCAATTCCCGGATCCCATACAAACCCCCGGGTGATGCTCTGCCTCTCTGTCAACAAACCATGAACAGATCCCTCAATGCCCGGATCCCACATCAATCTCTAGCTGAACCTGTCATGAACAAATCCTCCTAGATCCCAATTCCACCAAGAACAAGCATCAATTCTCCACTTCTCTTGCGGTGCTATGGCTTTGATTGTGAATGCTACCCCACCAACTGTGTACCAACTCATCACCTCTCTCTTGTCCAACCCCTGACTCAATCTAATGCTAATCCTGCTCTCCTGATGCCAGGATGGAATGTTGAATAGTTTTTGACCTGTATCCCACTGCCAATTGGAGCATCCAGTATCTGACATGTCTAGGGGTCACTGCTTTACTACTTCCCTAACTAAGAATATCACACCATCAATAGGATACCAACTCATGATCTCTCGCCACTCTAATGCATGGTCACTTGTATAAGGAAACAAGTCTACTATGCTGATATGGGTCCCTAATCAATTCAGGATGCTCTGCCTGGTCAATCAACAAGATCTGTCTAAGTAAACATGCCCCTCTCTCTATAATAGGAAAAAGTGGGCAAGTGGTGCTACAAACGCTTTCTATGTACTCCTGGAGAGGGTTGTAGCTTGTAAATACTGTAGCTCTACTGGCTGCCATTGCACCTATTTTCACCCCATCAATGGGTAGGCCCAAACATGGATGCACCAACATCTCCAACAGATCCTTTGTCTTCTGAATGAAAACTCCATGATCCTCCCGTCTACCAACCCCCTGCCAAACTAACCTGTAAGTATCATGGACCTCGTGATGACAAGTGTCTACAAGTACTACAACCTTGTTGGCTATCCTTTCATCTGTCTTCTCCTCGTCAATAGTGGTTCCAAAATATGGATGTTCATCCTCCTCTATCATGGGCTCAACATGAACCCCCAACTAGCTCTCCACACTATGCATATCACCTCCCTCGGCTGACTCCTGCTCCTCTATGTGCTCTCCATGTTGAATTGTTAGTCGCTTACCTGTCAAGTCTACTCCCCGAAAAATATGTTGCTCATCGTACTCCATCTCACATGAATGCATACCTGGGTCACTGCCAACATACCCACATGGCTACTCATGCTCCTCAGGGGTATCCTCATATGAACTCATGGACTCAACCATAAAATCAAAATCCTCACCCTGAAATTTAGAAGGATCTCCTCATGCTCTACCCCTGTCATCTCCTCCACATCACTCAAGCATGAGTGGTCAAGTCCCCAAGGTTCCTTGCAGATGAAGTAAAGACCCCTCCTCCCCAACTTATTCCTGTTACATGGTTGGTCACCATAAATCCTTCGCAACTCCTCTTGGGTCAACCGTCTCCCAAACAAACCAATGTTCTACTCAACCATCCTTTCGGCTAGTTCATAAGCAACAAATGAAACGAATTGTTCTCTCCTCCAAATGGCAAAAAATCTAGACTGCAACCTCTGGAAAATGGCACCATGACCTCTCATACATGAGGACAAAATGGACAGCATGTGTGCTATGCCCATGTCAAAATGATGTTTCCTAATGCTAAAGAAGCATTGGAACATTTTCAAGATCAAGTCATCACACTCTAGCTCAAACATGAGATTATAAGATCTAACCAAGTCCATGACTTCTAGGATCTCTAGCCTCTTCGTAAAGGTAGGGCCATCACTATTATCCAAACCCTAAAAGATCTCCACTATCAGTCTGAAGAATCCTCATAAGGTCATCACTGTAAGGAGGTGTAGGTGCGATCAACATCATGATACTACTGAGGCAAGAGACAACTAGAAGTTTGACTCCTATACAAGGGTCTTCCTAATACTTGTGTTGTATTAAGGCAAGCATGGTTGGTTTGAGAGACAAAATTAAGTTTTTCCCATTTGACTGATGCACCTTGGAGAGGAGCGAAACCAATTCTTCTAGTTTGAGAAGGGATTTTGTTGTAACCCCCATGCATCTCAAATCTGACCCAAGTGCATAAATGTTGTATCACAATCCATGTTCTTCTTGTGGATGTTTTTGTTGTAGCATAAAAAGTATCCCTTTGGAAAGGGATCTGCTAATTGTTGTTGCTAATTTATTAAGGCAGTTTATGAAGGTTTGATCCATGTTTTTGTTCAACGCTGACACTTATACCAAGTTGTTTTTATATATGACTAGGACTAACAACATAACAAAGTATACCATAAATTACCAATTGACTCAATACAATCCCCTCACCTTTTACAGGTAACATACATGGCATGACAGCCCAACACTCAACTTGATAGCAATTCTGTTCAATAAATGTCTCTAGCAATACAAACCAAACTAGGACACACAACCATACAATGGACAACAAAATTTAGACCTTTCCAGACTCAAACTTTGCCTCCCGCTAAGTTATTTTATGCAATTAATCTCAACCATACAAATCTCATTTTAAACAACATTATACCCTAACAAACTGCCATGAACATATCTTGCCCAAAATTACATAGAGAAACACCTTCTCCAACAGACTATAATAAAGAAATAGTTAGGAAGCATAGAACCTAGTTTACAATAAGCAGTTGGTTTTCCCTGGACACGCAAACACATGAAATGTTTCCACTGGAAAAATTCTCCAACTGATAAGGAATTAAAACTCCTTCATTGCCAGCTGCTACAAGACTGAAGATTCTTTGGATCATGCCAAGTTGTTGCAACACAACTCTATGTAAGATAAATGCGACCCTTTCACAATCAAGCTCTCGGCCCCTTTCCACGTACAGCTTGAAAAGAACCACGAGTTGTGGGTGCTTTGAGCCACTCACAACCCACTACAACTACTTAGTTATATTTTAAGCTTAGTCGTAAACTGTGATGATTTGAACTTCTAAGAGGAACTCGGCCTCTGATATCTCATAAATTCTCCTTACGCACAGGGTTTCTCTTGTACATTAAATGTGGATGGCTATAACATCTGTACATACAGCTAACCACACAATGTTCAGTTAGACATCGCACTACGAAATTGGTGGCTCTACATCGCACCATCAACCTAATCGCACTTCATTTGGGACAACCCAGATCGATCTCAGCATAATGATTTTTTGGATCAAACTCATGCTGATTTTTTGGATCAAACTCCTATCCGCACATGGTGAAATGCAACAGATGAATGTGATTTGAAGGAGAGAGATGGTCGGTTAAATTTTTATCCTTTCCTGCATGTATATAATCATTTCACGTGGGCAATGCAACTCCACAATATGCACACAGCCGCCACGACTGGTCCTGTACCGTGACCAATTGTTTATGGGCAGCTCTATCCTCAATGTACGCCCACGAATAGTGCCACGACTAGCTTTGCCGCATATGACATAACCTTGGCCTGATAACGTCATGTGCTGACCGCCTTTCTGAATGATTGGATACCACTCTCAATTGACCCCAATTTCTTCAGGCCATAGCCACACTTATCGCACTCCAACACAACGTCCAAGTGTTTTTGCTGCACCCGTCGAGTCTCACTTATATTTTGGCTACTGATACACCGTGATTAGTTTGATCCTCACATAACCAAACCAAGCGCAAGCCTCTGATCTTTGTCCAATACACAACCACACCATTAGAATTCATCACACTCTGCTTCAGGTATATATGTACATATAGGGTGGGTATATTGATTTTACGAAACAGGTAAATACGAAGGCATCCAACTATGGTGGCTGCTCCCAACTTCTCCAACATGCCCCTGGGTTCAATCGAAGCCTACATGCACAAGTATGGATTCGATTGGCACACACGAAACATGCGACATTCACATTGCTTGACTTGGCTGTGGGTTCCTGTCACTAGTGAATGTTTGCGGCTCTTCCCCGTGTGATCCGACGAAATTTCCACGTTGACACTTGCAATAGTCGTAGATCCCGCACATAGTATCCTTACGATTCACGCCTGCACATTACCTTTCTTTCCCTCTTGTTAGTATGGGCGTGCAAAAAAGGGTTTGCGATTGATACAATTATGTCTCGACCTTTCAAATAGTTACTCTCGGAATGCTCCGGTAAGCAAAGAAATATAATGAATGCAACTTTGTTGAAACAATTATTTTGGCACCGAAAGAAGCGACCTCTAATAGGGCATCTTGATCTCGTTCAACCCTCTAAAAACTAGCTTCCCCTAACAATTGTCAGGCTGATAGGAAAACCAGCTTTAATACCACTGTAATGTTCCAAGCAGTATATTTTCTAAATTTGCAGAAATTGAACTCAACCCAAATTTCACCATTAAATTATCATTCATTTAACAAAAAATTGCCATGTAAAATATAATAAATAAATTGTATGCAATTCTATGAAACAATAGGCAGAAAACAATCTCAGTTTTATTATAATATAAACTAGGGTTTACATGCTCATACAATAAAATAACTGAGATGGGAAACAAACTCAAGAATTTGCTCCCATACTGTGCTGGCCCTCCAAAACTGAACTAAAATATCACTGTTGAGATCTCCTGTGAATTGATTAGGTACTCAGTGTTTAGCTCAAAATAAATGTTCTCAAATTGGCTCAAAAACTACATGGTTGTGTCCGTTTTGGTAAGACGATCGCAACGCAATTCATTTCGTCGAAAATGGAGTGCGGATGAAGGAGAAAATGTCTGATGTTCGTTTTCCTAAACATCTAGAAAAATTGCAGAATGGGACAAAATGATCACATGGCAATCTAGTTAACAAAGGGAATTTTCTTCAATTTTCACCCAATGGGGTTGTGACAAGTGTCACCTCTAGTTTCACCCGTTTGTCTTAGGGAAGGTGAAATTGCCTAATTGGCCTTTAAGGTGGAATTTAATTTTATTTATTATTTAAATATATATTATTAATAATATATATATATATAATATATATATATAGATATAGATATATATAATTATGTGTTATAAATATGATTTTTTAAATATATGTTATATATAATATATATGTTTTATATTTATATAATTTAAATATTAAATAACAATATTCAATTAAACCAAAGTCCTAATATAATGGCATATTTATTTTCGTATGACACATTTAAATTTTAAAATTGGCAAAATTACATAAGGAGTCGAGGGAGGGGAATGAAACCCACGACCTCCCCCGCGCCACCCCACCCCAAAGCCTTTCCATTACACCACAAGCATATACTTTGAAAAGGGATGCCCATGTTTTTGTATTTAATGTCGAATTGATTGTTGACAGCGGGGAATGAGGGCTAACCCCTCTCCATGCGACCTCAACGATACGTTCAAGGGCAATGGAAGTGCGATTAGCGCCATTAATTCCATTTAGCCTTAATTAACCCGAGTTTAATATGGCGGTAGTTTTGGAGGTCCGCCAAATTAGGCAGAAACTGCCAGTTTTGGCGGATTTAACTAGAGTCTCTCCAGATTTAGTGGAGGCTTTTTAGGAAAAATTGAAAGAGGCATAACTTAATCTTCGACCAAATTGAGATCAGAAATAATTGTTTTTGGCTACGTTGGGCATTATGAACACATTGGTGAAAGTATCAAGAGCCATAGAGCTTTGTAAACATCATTTTTTCCACATTAATCTAATATAGAGGCCTAAGCCATGGAAGCTAGACCAAGGAGATGTAGCCGAGGAGGGGTGAAATCCTTCATCAAAACACTATGTTAATATGTCTCTTTGATGGTTTGCTATACTATAGATGGTTTCTTTTCATTATTCATTTTTGAAGTTATTTTTCTCATAAATGTCTTGTTTAACTTAAGGAAATTTACCTGTTTGTAAGCACCAACAACTAAGGAAACCTCAGCTCAAAAGGCAAGAAGCGAGCACATGTTATAAATATGTAATTGTTATTAGCACAACAAAACTAATCATACAAATACGAATCGTGAATTCTATATGAATTCACCAAGGGGAGATGGGTACTCACCCAATCTCACTAAATCACCTGAGGGTTTCCGTCCTGGGGCTACTGTTGGAATATAGAACCAGGTTCTCAATCTCTCCCACAAGAAGAAATATCAAATCCAAGATGTCCTTCCAATGACCTCCTCTCCTTTTTATAAATTTGATGGACCCCTCTAGAACCTCCTGTTTTATTATTATTTTAATCATTGAGCTCATTTCCCTCTTTTGTTTCAATTAGAATATTATTTTTAATGTGGGAAAAGGGTAAATCGGCCATCACACCTCTACAAGCCACTGAAAATCCCCGCTAACCATCCCCTCCTGTAGATCCTCTCATTCTAGTTCCAACGAGATATTACGCTAAGGTGTTCTGTCAGGTATTCCTCTCGGAAAGACACCTTAAGCGTAATTAAATGAGTTATGCACAATAATAACCCCGTTTTACAGGAATTATCATAATGCAATGGGACGAGGAGCGAGCTATGCAGAATCTATCCTGATAATGGAGGATGGAATGTGAACTCCTCCAGACCCCATAAAACATCTCCAAAATCCCCTGGGCCCGCTAATGAAGTAAACATGTACCTGTGACCTGTATGCCCTGACCCTGAAAGTTCATCTTAACCATGCCATGAGGAACACCAGAGAAAGGAACATTACATAAGCTATGTCCAAATTTAACATTGCTCCAACCTTTCTTGAAACTAATATCAAATAAAGCTACATGTAGTAGTAGTAATGGAAAAATTGGGAAAAATAATCATGTAGACTTCGTCCAATCAAATAAAATATATACAATACTTACCCTCCATATTTTTGTGGCTATCCAATAGGGAATTCTTGGTTGAGATATTTAAAACATCGTTGCATATCTCAACTTCATCATTATTGTAGTTCAATCACTAGTAAATCTTACACGTTGAATGATCCGTAAAAGATCTAGCAAAAGAAAGCGCAATAGACAGAAAATGAGCGCTTGTTCTTGCTATATCTGTTGTAGATCTCTCTAGAAAAAATATGCAATGGAGCTGAACATTGAAAGCGTCATCTGGAGACAATGCTCGATATAGAGATGAATATTGAAAACATTGTACATTGTGTTGTGACAGTGCATCATAATAATGTCAACCTTTCCTGAGAATAAGGATAAGCAAATCAATTCGTTAGGGTTTAGTTGAGTTGGGTTAGGGAGCTTGGGTTAAACCCTAACAAGACACCTGTCAGCCAAGATGAGCTCATAGGCAACACAAGCATGAGAGAAGTGGCTGAAGAGGTGGTTGAAGAGGCAGTTGTTGCCCTCGACGCTGCAACTATTGATGGCTTCGTCAAAATCTCTTAAGAGCTTGTTGTCTGCAAGGATCGAACCCAACCTCGCAGTCGCAACCTTTGTTGTCGCCCCATAACTCATGACCCTAACTGTGCCTCGGCTCAGACTCTGCATCCTGATCTAGATGAACTGCCACCTTAGCTACTCTCTGGATTCTATCCGCGAGCCCTTAAAGTTAATATGTAACAATTGGTAGTGTAACAGATGAATCGACAGGTTGGACAATCACGGTTACACATGTTAATTTTTTATTGGAAAAATAGGACATGATTAGTTTAAGGAAGACGAAAATGAAGCTCTCGGATTGGTCGGGGTGAACAATGTCTGCTCACCCAACCCCGCAGAGGAAACGTCTATCAACGTAATTAATTGCATTCATTGGGTTTGGAATTGCATTAAGATTAAACAATTAAAATTATGATTCTTAAAATTGCTCGAGAAAGGGCATAAATGAATTCGAAAATGAATTTTATACCACAAAACATCACATCAAGTAGAGCTTTGAGTCATTGGAAAAAAGAGGCCACATTTTAGCTTGGAAAGCAATGGAAATTCTGGTACACTTTTGACAAAATTTTGCATTTTTTTTTTGGAAATCCTTGATGATTTTGGATACTTCAAAGATTTTTTTTGTAGCGTTGAATTCATTTCTACCTTAAAAAAATCCAACACTCTCACAGTAAGATTTTTGAAAAAAAAAAGGAAACCTGATTCCACAAAAAATAATCACCCTCCCAAAATTGTGACATAGGCAAACAATCCCTTAAAAAAATCTAACAATAATTTAAACTTAAACCAATAAAAAAATCCAATTTAGATTTTTAATTATTTATTATTTTTAAAATTTAAGCCATTTTTAATCAAATTAAAGGTTTATTATTATTTAAAATAACTTTTCGCTCCATAAATAAATTCAACCATCTAAAAAAACATCCAAAACATATCTACCATCATAAAAAAAACACATCCAAAACAACCAAATTGTAAAGAATTTACAAACCTATGATTTCACAAGTCCTTACTGAATTTCAAAAGTTACCAACTACGGCGCTTTCACAACTGTATTCTGAGCTTGCATTCGCATTATTGTACCCTCGGCTTGCATTCACTGGCTGTCAGATCATTGCTCGTTTGTTCACATCAGTCGTAAAGTTCAATTGGAAGTGTCAGTTTGTTCTTATCGGTTGCTAATTGCAAGTGTCATCAATTGAGATTTTATTTTTTTCCAAAGTTTTTTTTAATAAATTTTAAAAATTTATAATTATAACTTTGTAATTTATAATATATATTATATATATTATATATATATATATATATATATAATTAGTTAATTAATAATAATTATAATGGGTTTTTCTTAAAAAAAATATTAACTCTTATCCCAATAAAACTCTTTATTATAATAGGATAAGATAATTAAAATAATTATGGATGTTTTGTGGAATTATGTATCTTATTGGGTGAAAGGCTATAAAAACTAGTGTAAAGACCAATGTAGACTAATTAGTTTATGTGAGGCTTAGTTCCCGTCAAATTTTAGGTTTAAATCTCGTGGGGAGGGGTTGAGGATGGGAGCTACCTTTAATAAGGGTTTCAAGCCAATCTTAAAGATTAATTCAAAAGGCCTTATTTCAAAAAAGGTGAATTTTTAAATATATTTGTCTTGTGAAAGACAATAAATATTGCAAAATATCAAAAGAATGATTATATTCTCAACAACTCAATACAATCCCAACTCTTGGGTGCTCAATAATCATTGTACCTTCAATATTAGCTAAGGATGTATGTGAATCATCAAGATTTAGAGTTCAACATTCACTACTTAACTTTGGTGTTTAAAGACTAAAATCATACATATTCTCATTAGATGGTGTATGTTCCTTGAGGTAACGTACCCTTCCACAACATTAAATCCATCATATAGCTTATGTCTACAATTCACACCCACATTATTTTACCACTATGTTGGCATATCCATTATTTTAATTGCCACTTAAGGAAATCTTCCTCAAGATGCCTCAGAATCTTGACTTTCTAAATCCCCACTTGCATCCATGTGTTATGAGCATTGTCTATTGTTGTCAATATGAGAATTTACATCACGTTCACTATCCATATTTAATGTGTTTGGATCACACCTTTGCCATAATGTTGTGCAATTTGTTATCTTTGCCTCCAGTCTTGGCTTTGTAAAATACCAAAACAATTAGTAATGTATTATCCATGTAACTTGCAATAATAATATAGACTTATTAATAAGATCAATTACAAATATGTGGCTGAATGACAATTTTGGGGAGAAAATAATAGACATCTAATGAACACAAAGAGCATGAGGTCAACTTTCTTTCTTCATGTTCACAGTTTCATCTCTCTATTAAAGATATTTAACATGATGGTTCCTAGTTATTATTTTGCATTGGAAATGCTATATGTCTATCATTTGTTAGTGATGATGTGGATGTTGGGTTTGTGTGACTTCGTACTATTGATGAGGCATGGACATCATTAATGGAAAATGGACATTAATTGAGATTGTATCAGAAACCCCAATCCAAAGAAGAATTCATCCAAGGGTTGGAAAAGCAGTTTGTTATGAAGGTCATAGAGTGAGTGGATATTTCACTCCTCTCTACAACTTTTTAATATTTCAATCCATATAACTTTGAAAAATAAAAAGAGAAGAAAATATGTGACAGTGAAAGCCTAGTTTCGAGGCGCTACTGACACTAGTGATGTTAGAAAACCAGATATTAGCTAGCATCGCTAGGAATAAGAAACTTCCAATTGTGAAAACCCTTTAGGTGCAATTGGACGGGCTTTTGCTGGAAAATTATGGTTCTGATTAGCAAAGTTCAAAAAAGAATAAAACTATATTATATATTATATATATATATATTATATTATATATATATTTATAATATATATATATATATATATAATATATAATATATTATATCTAGTATATTATATAATTATAATATATATTATATATAAGTTTTCAATATAGTCAATGTTGTGCAACTTGTGAAAAACCTTAGCAATAAGAAACAGCTTGTAAAATGTTTATCAACTTTTCCATCTGGTCCATACTTGGTTCTGTAAACCCATTTGCATCTAACAAGTTTTCGTCCCTTTGGAAGAGGAACAAGATCCCATGTATTATTTGCCAATAATGAACAATATTCTTCATTCATAGCTGCATTACAATATGGATAGCCTGAAGCTTCTGCAAAGGTGTCAGGATCATAATTCGCTGGAGCTTGAGTGAGTAAAGAAGAGGCTCTATCGAACTGAGAACGTGTACGTCGTTGATCTGTAGGATCACCTGCAAGAGCACCTTCTGCATCCCAAGTAGCACGGACCCATTTTGGAAGCTGAGGAGCTGAAGGATAATCTTGAGAAGGCGGGGTAGGATTGTCATCCTTGCTGTTATCATCTGAAGAAGAAATATTTTCAAAAGTATAAGGGATGGAGAGAGGTGGCATATCCGCCGAACTAGGCTTGTAGGTTGATTTATTTTCAGCAAACTTTACATCTCTTCTAATGATAACATTTTTGGACTTAAGTGGAATAAGTCTATATCCTTTAACATCTTTAGAATATCCAACAAAAATACATTTTTCACTCTTAGGTTCTAAAGCTTTATGTTTCTCATCTGGAATATGGGCCCATGCTTCACTTCCAAAAACATGAAAGTGATTCATATCTGGTTTAATTGAGCTCCATGCTTCTTCAAGAGTGATATTCTTTAAAACTTTAGTAGGAGTGTGATTTATTATGTAATTTGCACAGTTAATTGCTTCTGCCCAATAATTAAGACTAAGTCATTTAGATTGAAGCATACAATTAGCCATTTCCTTTAAGGTGTGATTCTTCCTTTCAGCTACACCATTTTGTTGTGGAGTATATGGAACAATATGTTGCATTTGAATTCCATGCTCAGTGCAAAAGTTGTTGAATATGTTGTTAACATATTCTCTGCCATTATTAGATCTTAGCTTAAGAATTTGATGTCCAGATTGTTTCTCAACAAAGGCCTTAAAGGCCAAGAACATATTAAATACTTCACTTTTGAGATTTAAGAAGTATACCCAAGTGCGCCTTGAGAAATAATCAATGAAAGTTAAGATATACTTGTAGCCAGAGAATGAAACAACTGGAAATGGACCACATAAATCACTATGCACAACCTGTATAGGGGCTGAGGTGTGCCAAGAGGCACATTTTTCAAAACTATCCCAATGATGTTTTCCGAGTACACATCCAGAACAAACACCATCTCTGCAAGATACCATAGGAAGACTTGTCACCATATTTTCTTTACATAGATTTTGAAGGGAGCGATAGTTTAAGTGACCAAATCGCTCATGCCAAAGTTTGCTAACTTCATCATTATGAGCAACAAATATCGAGGGAAGCATTGATGACCCAAATTTTTTAAACTTATACAACCTTGTAGAACCATCAGCAATGCCAGTAGCTAAAATCTGTCTAGGATCTCTTAGGTCCTTAATTACAACATCGTGAGGTGAAAATTCAATGATTTTATCTTTACATGGATGAGTTAATTGATATATAGGTAGAAGGTTGTAGGATAAGGTTGGAACACATAATACATCATTAAATTGACCATTATCTAAATGAATAGTTCCAGTCCCTACAACCTTGAGAGATCTATCATCACCAACATATATATTTTTGGTGCTACAATAATTTAAAGAAGAAAACATGGTTTTGTTTTTGGCCATGTGATAAGAAGCTCCAGAATCGATGAGCCACTCATGAGAATGAGAAGAAGAAGATACATTTAGTGCATAATCAGATCGAGATGCTTGAAAACCACATGCAGAAAGTGCTATTTCGGAAGATGAAGTTGAAGTTGAAGAATGATCCAAATGGATGTTATGCTTCTTTAGTGTTGCTTCCAAAGCTTCCATCTTCTTAAAGCATTTGGCTTTTAAGTGGCCATCTCAATTACAAAAGTTGCAATATCTATTAGTCTCCTTCCCTTTGTTTTTATTTACCTTATCATTTTGTTGAATTGATTTTTCATTTTGTTGAGACTGAAGTGCTTAGGACCCTTGTTTGGTTTAGGACCATTCTTTTTATGATACTGCTTCTTAGGATTCTTTGAACTTGGTTGTTGTTGGGGGGCTAATGCTTTCTTAGAAGAGTTTCCAAGATTAAGAGGACCAAGATGTAAGAGTTTTTCTTGTTCTCTTATTAAAGAATCACATAAGGCATCAAAAGAGGGGGACTTGTAGTCATGTCCTTGAGAAATAAAGGCTTATCTAGTAGAATGGAAGGTGGAAACAAACACAAAGTAGGCTGGTCCCAACTTAGTAAGAATGGAATAGATAAGGCTATCATCTTCTTTCTTAACCTTAACACATTCCAAGAGAAGTCTAAGGGTTTTGAACTTGGACAAAAAATCTTCAATGGAAGAAAAATTATTGGGGTCCAAAGTAAGTAACTCATTTTCGAGTAATTTAATTTTTAATTCCAAAAACTTTAGTGAGTTGTTTCATTGCTTCATTAGGGGTATCAAGTTCTGTGATATAGAATCTAAGGTCTGGAGAAATAGACATCCCTATCAACCCATGTGCTTGGTCTTGCCTATTTTCCCATTTGGTTGCCTTATCTTCATCTTTAGGTTTAGTTTCTTGGCCTGAGGCTATTCTGTAAAGACCTTTGCTTTTAAGTAAATCCACAATGTAGGACCACCATTGGAAGTAGTTGGTGCTGTCAATAATAACTTGGCATGGACTTTCCATTTTAACATAAACTGACGTTGTAGATACTGAACTAAGTGTTCCAATGTAAAGATCTTGAAAAATTAGGCCGATTAAAAAAAAAAACAGCTCTGAAAACGACTTCCGGATGAATAAGTTATGGCTTTTCGAAGAAAAGTTGTTGAAGATGCCAACAAAGTGCGTGAATGTGCGGAAGTGAATGATAATGTTATATTTAAAAAAACCCCCCTCTTTCCAAACTTAATTAAATTAGCTCACTTAAAAGAAAGATTTTATGTGACCTACTTTTATAAATAAGTGAAAGTCACTTTTACAATGGTACTTTATGAGCTACTCACTAAATTGTAACTTAAATAAAAGATAAAGAGACTTTAGAATTATAAGTGACTCACTTTTTATAATGTGTGAGAACACTTTTACACAAAGTAATTATAAAACATAAGTTACATGTGCTTTTTGAAAAAGTAACTCAAAAAAAAAAAAAGACTTGAACCCAAGACTTCAATTATCATAAAGTAACTTTGGACCAAGTGAGCTAGTTTAAAAGGTTAGTAATTTTTGGAAAAGAGAAAGGGGGGTTTTATTTTTTAATTTTTTAGTCGTTGAAGCTTTGGGGCGCGCACTTACTTGAATTTTTATTTTT